>VMKM01002448.1:0-71102 GCA_008360985.2 Macquaria ambigua
TAGCAACAATAACATATGGGAGCATATGGCCTGCTTGACTAAAGAAACCTTGGAGATGCATTAAGGTGTTGAGGATCCTGCTGTTTCCTCGCCCTCACCTTCTCCTCCCGCCCCTTCCTCTCTTACTCATTACCACAGCTAATTAAGGATCTGTCAGACTGCCTCTTTCTCCTCGACCTCCCTTTTTTCTTATCCCCCTTGCTCTTCTTCTCTTTCTATGTGAAGTCACTGGAGTGGAATCATTGTCCGATTCGAAGTGATCGTCATGGTTGCCTAAACCCCCCCCCCCTTTTCCCTCACTTCATCTCTCCCTGTCTGCTCCCTTTTTTGTCCCCTTATGATTAAGCGGTTCAGTGCCCAAGGCGTTACATCCATTGGTCTGATAAAAGACAGGGTCATTAACACCAGCGAACTCCATCTACAGAGAGGTGAGAGTCGTTAGTTGTCTGTAAAAAAAAATGGCAAGGCAAAAAGTTCATACTGTAACATGAATTACCCGTGAAGAAAGCCTTAGGTAATGATGTCAGTTTTTTGGGACTGAAGGTGCTTATAGCCAGCGTTTTGTACTCAATATATTTGCCTGTGACACACAAAAACCCAGGACCCACCTAAAAAATATATTTGATAAATAAACTGATGTTTGCTTTTCAAGTTATGGTTATTCATGATTTTTAAACAAAAATAGTTATTTACATGTATATGTATATAGTATGTGTCAGTGAACCCATGGATTGAATGGATGGACTCCTCAGTGTTTACGCGCTTGTCTCTGATGTGAATTCCCAGTAAGGGTCTGGTTATGCTCGTTCAAAACTAGTTCTTATGACATGTTGTCCACACTCAAAGGTGGAGTGAACCCCCCTTAATCTGGTGTCGTAAAGGTGTGCAGAGAGGGGGTTTCCGAAGCTATTCAACCATCTGACAAGCAGTTCTGAAGGGGTATACTGGCTATTTAAGAGTCTTCAGTGAAAGATGCCTTGAAGAGTAACTTAACACCAGGCTTAATTTAACACTCTCTGGTTGAAAGTTTCAAACTGGTTCTGGGTGTGGTAAGAGGAAGTGTGTTCTGTTGCACCTGTAACCACACAGTGATGTCACGGGGTCCTGGAGTACACCTGCAGCAAGTTGTAGCAGTTAAGCCACTGGAGGTCAGCAAAAACAAGGTTTTCATTGGCGCACAGTACTTGACTTCCTAAGATAAATCCTAACAGAACCTGGTCTTTCACATGCTACTGAAAGCAGGTTTCACTGCAGATTTTATAGATTGACAGACATAGGAAAACACTTTCACACCGGAATGATTTCTCTAATCAGCAGATTTAAGCAGATTTGAGATTTCAGCTCATTTAAAATGACTCCTCCGCTTCTCCTGCCTTTCTAGAACTGCCTTCTGACCTCAATCTGAATAATAAGTTGATCCTGAATAAACACCTGTCATGTCAATGACACAAACGTTTGAGCATACATGATGCATAATAACTCTTCTGCTGGTCTGATGCTACATGTACTCGCATTGGCTACGGCGGCCTGACTCCCAGTTTCTATCCACACCATCGAACAAAATGGCAGATGTTGACCTGGGACGGACAGGTCATCACAAGACATTTTCCCTAATCTCATTGCATCGCTACAGACAGGAGAGAGGAGGAGAAGTAAAGAGGAGGGAGGGTGACGAAAAGAAAAGTAGGGTCATTAAAATAAGATATGAGAGGAATGTCATCGGCCTTCTTTGAAAGGTCAGTGGACTCAGACCCAGCGGCAGGTTTGAAACCCGAAAAGGCAACAATCAAAGTTGTAGTAGACTACAGGCTTGTAAGCCTTGTGACTTTTTGCCAGATCGATCAACAACACTGAAACAAACACACACACACACACACACACACACACACACACAGCGTTCGTACGGTGTGTTTAATCATCAGTGCTGGTAATCAGCTGCAAGGATTCCTGTCTCCTCTCTCTCTCTCTCTCTCTCACACACACACACACACACACACACTCTACAGCCAGTGAGAAGAGGAAGGAAAGGTGGGGAGGAAAAGAGAAGATGTGTAAGTATTATGGAGTGGGGAGGGCAGGAACAGGACTTAAATGAACAAAATAATAGTGAACCTGTTTTTTTTTTGTTTTTATTTCACCCTTATTTAACCAGGTAGGTCCCTCTGAGATCAGAAACCTCTTTAGCGAAGGAAACCTGGCCAAGATGGCCGCATAAAAAGTTGCAGACAAAACAAAACAAAATCTGGCAAACAGAACAAGAAGGAGTCTAAATTGAGCTAAGAGCAAAGACAATTAACAAAGTAATTTACCATAAAATTCACAGTAGTCTTAAATTCTGTCAGCGATATCAGATTCCTTCTTGGACTATTCCAAGTACATAGGCAAGAAAACATGGAGGCTTTCGTTCACATCTCTGTCCATACATTAAAGACAGACAGCAAATACACAGTATGTCTTGTAATTCGAGAGAATGATCGCAAGATTAACTCAAGATGAAGTTTAACAAAAATGCCTTTATGTTGTCTCCGTTGAATGTTGTGTTTCCCTCTCGGTGCCAACAAGTCCTCCAACCTAAACAACACAACAGATCCTTTCGTCATTGCTTTCCAAAGTGGCCCACATGAGCTTTTCTGATCTGACTTGGCAGGATGACATCGTTTTATCAGCGCTTTTTGGGGGCATTTTTTTTTACTTTTACTGGACAGCTGATATAGAGACAGATAGAAAATGAGGGGCGAGAGAGAAACAAGGAAGTTTACGCTGGACAATTCTGCAACACCCTGGATTACGGTAAATGCAATCAATGAAATTGTTTATTTAGCTTAAGAAGTAGGAGAATTTTCTCAACCCATAAAGGAACACTCAATCCTTCACTTTACCAGAAAAAACTCTAATTAAAAATTACCAAATTTGTAACTGGAAATTGAAAATTTCACTGGACAGGAATGGTATGAAAAATTGTAATCTGAAAAGCAACTAGTAGCTAAAGCTGTCAGACAGGTGTAAATTAAATGTACTTAGTTACATTCCACCACTGACTGATGAAGATGTAATGACTGAAAGAGCCAGTTTTGCTTAATTCTTTAAATGCAGTAACTCTGTGTTGAGATGCATCATACTCCCAAATTTCATAAAAATCTGATTAGTGGACCGACTAACAAAAACAAATTAATACGTCTTTAAAAAGACACACACTCCCCCAATAGTTACAATATGCAATATAGTAGCAACATTTCTAAACTTTAGATCCCATCAGCATTGTCAGACATGATGTATGTATCAATCACAGGAATGGATGAATGGCGAAGCAGGGTCAAAATGGAGAGGAGAAACTAGAGGACAGGAGGAGCGGAAGTGTTAAGGGAGAATGGAAAAAGGAGGATGGGAGAAAGAGGAGAAGGGAGGGAATAGCAGCCGGAAGGAGATGGGCGGAGGAGCCGTCCTTTGTGGAGTGTGGAAAGGTCAATTAGACAGTTTACAGGCCGCCACCGCACAGAATTACACACCACACACACGCAACCTCAGACGCACACTGAGACATGAATGGAGGTTTGAATTTCATTATCAGGCTGCCAACCTGCCCATCAATTAGCATGAATAAGATTGTATCACCTCTCGCTGAGGGAATAGGCCTGAGATCGCAGCTACGTGCTGTGATCGACACATAATGTATGGGTCTGCTCTTATTATTATAACAACGCAATGTAAAAAAAATAAGATAGATGTTAACAAATCATTTTTCTTCAACCGTGATACAAAAATCAGCCTGTGAAGTGATAATTCCAGTTGTTTCCACTGGAAGAGGAATTCATTTGAGAGTGATTTTAATGATATGAAGCCGTATAAAAACAGCAAAAACCTGTAGTGTCAATAGAATAAGTAGTTAAAAGAGGAATCAAGGAAAGTACAACACGAGCAGTACCCAAGTGTAGAGATGAATGGTAGGATGGTGACAGATGACAGGAGAGATGAAAGAGAGAAGAGAGGGATGGGGAGCATGAGGACAGGCTCGATGGGTTGTCTCCCGTGGCAACCCTCTGTTGCCGATGGACACACACACACACACACACACACACACTCATGAATATTCATAGAAGTAAAAGGGAGAGAGGTTCATACTATATTTATGCCATTTTCAATAAAGCATATTTCAATTAGAGGGGCGAGAGATTCATTTTATATCAATTAATGTGGTTTCAATAATACATATTTGAATTAGAGGGAGGAGAAGGGAAGGAGTGGCAGAAAGACAAATTGGAGAAAGGACATTTTTCTATAATACTTCAAGGAATAGTTCAACACTTTGGAAAATACACATATTCGCTTTCTTGCCGAGAGTTAGATGAGAAGATTGATACCGTTCTTGTTTCTGTACGGTAAATATGAAGCTACAGCCGGCAGCTGGTTAGCTTAGCTTAGCATAAAGACTGGAAACGGCTCTGTCCAAAGATAACAAAAGACCTTCACATAACCCCCAGTAAAACCACAACCTGTCATTTTGTATGCATTAACCAAACATTATGAAACGTGTAAATTAGTGAGCTTTGGAGGTGCTGGTTGGTGGATTTTGTTTATCTTCAGACAGTACCAAGCTAACTGTTTCCCCTGTTTCCGGTCATTGAGCTAAGCTAAGCTAATGCCAGCTAGCTTCATATTTATCCTACAGACATGAGAGTGGTATCAATCTTCTCATCTAACTCTCAGCAAAAAAACAAACAAACAAAAAAAAAGCAAACAAAACAAATAAGTGTATATCTCAAAATGTCACACTATTCCTTTAAAATTAAGTCCTGCTCATTGTATCCGCCATGATTTCAGCTATTTACCTCCCATATTGCTGTGTACTGTTCTATACACTCAGGCTGAAACTGGTTGTTTTATGTGGTTATCTGAGTCTCTTTCAGAGTGAATGATGCTTACCTTGGATTGAAGGACACACACGCACACACACCATAGCATCCAATAAGTGTGTGTTGCAGTGGTCCTGCAGAGTGATGGACGTTTACCTTGTGCTAAAGGTTATGTCACTCCCAACGAGAGGCCCCAGCTGACCTTGGCTAATTAGACTGCAACACATTTTTCCTCCTTCCTGTTATAACTCAGTTTTCTGTCTCTTTCTACCATTTCTTCACTCCCCCAGCACTCTTAATGTAGGCTCTAGGATGAGGTACACAATACACACGCACACACACACACACACACACACACACACACACACGCACACTTACACATTTACTTCTGTCAGACTGCCACAAAGACAGATACTATCACAAGGCAGGATTTCTTGTCTTTCTGTCTGATTAAAAAGTGTGAAGATGTGTGTTTAACTCACTAACTTGGCTATAAATTGTTAAATAAGAACAATAATAAAACTGTTTTTGATATCTCAGTATTGTTTGTGAGCACAAATAGATCGCTCCCCCCACACTCAATACATTTGCAACATATGTTATAACCAGCTGAGATTATGTGTCATGTACACATTAACTGAGTTATCTTACACACATCAAATTTGAGCATAAGTAAAACAACAGGGGCTGGGTTATGTGTTAACCTGAGTTCTGTTCAATTTATCAAATCAAATCTGCTTGATTGTTCTTATAGGTATCTTATATAAACTCAGATAAAATAATAACGGATGCTATAGTCAATGGATTTTGCAAATAACAACAACAGAGTGTAAAACCATGTCAGCACGAAAGAAATCCAATACATGCACTACAGCTGAAATCATTACATAACCATGTAGGACGTTATTGGAGGCTCTGCCCTCATATGAAGACAAAACGTTCAAAATAATTCTCCGCAGTCACAATTTCTCCCTTAAAATGACATTTGAGCCATTAAGAGACAAAGTGGAGACAGTGTTCTTTATTTCCCAGTAACACCTGGAGCTTTTCTCTCTCACTTAATAGATGAAGTATGGAAATGTTAGCCATAATAGGTACATCTGACCTCCTCTTATTCTTTGCAAGACAGCAGAAAGTGAGTCTGTGTCAGTTTGACTTACAGACATACATACATTAACCACAGTTTATTTGCTAAAAGCACAAATTTCACTAACTACACCATACCGTAGTTGCTATGTGTAGATATTACATAGAAAGCAAGAATTTTATAAACGTTGTCAGTGAATTAACGTAATCCAGGGTTTTGCAGAATCATTCATTATCAACCTTCTTGTTGACACGATAAGGGCCTTTAAGGTCCCCTCCAGACATGTTTTAAGTACATAAGGAAATACTCTGCTTGGAATAATTTTTCACAAACAAAAAGTGTAATTACATCTCCTCCTTTTCCCTCAATAAAAAAATCCAGAATGTGTGAATATGTAAATATTGCTCATTTCTAAAGTTTAACTGCTGGATGCAAGATGTCTCCTACTTCACCGAAAAGTCCATTCTCAGTATCTATATGTGCACTACAGGCCTCAAGTTTTCACATCACGCTTGTGTAAGTTGCATGATTGGCTTCCAAACTACAGTAATGATGTCACAAAATCCTGCTCGCACATGTTTTAAAGTGAGGGCAGAGAAACTTTCCCCCTTCAGCAGATACATTTGAAAACTATAGTGTCAAACTTTGCACATACATCATTCTGCACAGTGAAGTTTAAACATCCAAGTGAAGTAACAATAAGCAAAACAAATTTGAATGGAGAGGGACTTTAAGATAGAAGACGTCCTTCTTTATTACCTAATCTTGAGGACCAGTCTGATAGTGGGTCTCTGTGTCAAACCTAGTTTTAAGACCTACATTATTTCAGTTTTGTGGTAGTGTAATTCATATTCTTTAATTAATGTGGAGTATGTGTTAACAAGGGCCAAGCAGTTCATTTTTGCCCAGGGGAACCTAGCAGGTTAATCCGGCCATGCATGATGCAGTTTAGAGCTCTTGCCAAAAAACTATTTCTCAGTGATAGCATTACTGTAGGCCTATTGGTTAAACACGTTAATTTCCCTGTGGGCTTATGAAGTAAACTTTCCAGCCAGTTCTGTCATGTAGCCCAAATGGCCACCACATAAAAGCACAGGAGCTAAAAGACTGAACTAATAACTCCAGAAAACTATAACATTTCTAGATAAATTAGGCGATGAAAGTAATTACTCTTATACTGAGCAATTATGAGGTGTATTTTCCTGTTCTAACTGCTGTTGTTTGATTTTCCTTTTCAGCCCTTTTACAAAATTGCCACCCTCCCGCTCTCTCTCACTCGCTCTCTCGCGCGCGGAGAGGAGAGGACGCGAGGGCACAGGCTCGCGCGCGGCCACAGCTCGGGCTTTTTATTGACAAGCTTCTCCGTCGAATCAGATGACGAGGATCCACCTTTAAACAGCGTCCTAGCTAATCGTCTCGCGGGGGAGGCGGCCTTTATGCAAATGTGTTGGCAAGGGAGACGCAGCGGTTCATTCATCCTCTTCCAGAGAGAGAGGTGAGTTAACACGAAGGTTATTTTACATGAAGGAGGAACTGTTTTGGACCAAAACACTGCCGCGAGAATAGCTGAAAAGCAAACAAGAGGCTTTTGTTTTACAGCTGTGAGGAGCTCATTCTTCTGCCAAACATTACAGGGTAAGTGGAGGACATTTTTTATTTGTTAATGCTCTCTTTGTACCATCATGTTAATGTGTACAAGTGTTGGTCAAAATGTGTCTGAAATTCCTTTACTTACCTTTAATCCCTAACTAAGGGAAGCAATAAGTGATGAGAAAGGAAGTCATGGACATTACTTTACTAGTCTGTTTTCAAAGGTGTCTCACCAGGAAGGGGGAACTGAACCCTTAACCCTGTCAGTGTTGGTGCGTTACACTTATTTAGCTCTACTAATAAGTCAAGTCAAGGTTTCACTTATACTGAACTGTCTTGAGCAGTTACAGGTTTCAGTGTCTTGCTCAAGGACATTTATGGCTGTAGAGTCAATTGAACCTGGGACCATGGTCTCCTGTTTCCAGAAAAGGGGTGCTTTGTTGACCATATGGTGGCAGCAAACATGATCATGCCTGTGTTGTGCTGGTATGTGTTCCATTTGGTGAGTCATTTTTAGAAAGTGCTCTATACATCTTGGATGGATGCATAAGCAGTTTGCTTCCACGCGGATCTGGAAATGCAGCTGGGGAAGTCGGTGCTTGAATGTCCTTCATGCTCTGGAAGCAATCAATGGATGAACAAAATAAGGCTATACCTATGTGTCGCACCACTGAACCTGGACTCTCTACACTCTGTTCTGCACATGTAGAGCACAAATAAGCATGATACAAGCATGTCAACTGAATCACATATGTGTGTATTATTTGTCTAGAGAGCACGTTTGGGAAAGAAGACTACATAGCTGTAAGTCTCACTGTTTCAGAGTAATTTTGAGTTGGGCTGTGTGAGTAAAGAGAGAGAGAGAGACGGGCAGAGAAATGCAGCAGCCTGAATAAGTGGTTTAGTTTTATCTGCATAATCCAGTCCTCATGTGAATGACACCAGGTCCCACACAATCAATAGGAGCAGCTTCCCATGTGTGCTGTGTGTGAGCTTGTTCACATTACTGGTGGCCTTCATGCGGCTGTGCATCAAAGGGTCACACCAGATGAGTTATGACTGCGCGTGTCTACATATTTGTTACGCCTTGCTGGGTCTATACATAATGTGGATCATAATGCATTGATCGTGTTTGTATACATTGCAAAGCAGCAAAGCAGTGTTCCAGGAAAATGGAAAGACACAAACAAATGCACAAGCGCATGCACACACACGTACACACACCCGTGATGGGCACATCCATGACAGACAGCTGGTGGCAATGACAGCTCAGTTTGGCTCTGCAGCCCTTTCGCTGCCAGCCTTCAACTGAACAGGAGCAGATCTTTGGTGCATGATGGGTCTCAGTGTTGAAGGGTATTTGCTACTCTGTCACATTTTAAGCTCTGTTGCTTTTTTTAAAAAGTCTATGGTAACTTTTAAGTGACACAGTCTATCAATAAAGATATTACAAGGTGTTGTAGCAGTATGATTGTTTGTAGCCTTTTAATTTCGCCCCCCAAAATACAGTTGCTTCTGTTGGTTTATTTCTGCTGCAACCCATCTTTACACTCTCAGCAGACAGTGTATAGAGTCAGGCTGTCTCAAGTGGTGCTTAGCATCCCATGAGGGAGCTCTTACAGCGGCAAAATTACGACTTTATTCAGTACCACCAAAATATCCCTAAAACCATCACATTATAATCTGTTGTGCTGTTTTAATTTAAATGTCCAATCGATAATTGTTCATATACTGTATAGAGTTTAGGTTAGCTTTTACATTAGATAAATAAAATATATGCATTCTGTGTGTTTCTCAGAATCAAAAACATGAATAACTTTGATTGCTGTTGTTTAGTCCATGTATTAAAAGACCTGTCAATCACTTTGGGAGTGATATCATGTTCCAATTCTGTGTTTTGGATTTTGGTGATGGAGCTACCCTTCATTTTTATTTGGATCATGGATCGCACCTCTAAGCGTTGAGAGCATATACGTCAAAATTATGCCTTATTATAGCACTCCAAGTACACTCTAAATACACACTCTGTTGAGTTATAATCCAAACAAAGAAGACGGAGCTCTCACTAATATATTTTAGTGTTTTCTTATTGACCTACACAGACTTTATATAAAGACAGTCTCCTATTGCTATTTTCTCCTTTATGGCGTTTCAAAACAGTAATGTTGTTATTGTATATTCTCAGTAAATCTTATCAGGATTTACAAAACTGAATATTGTTTAGCTTTAGAGCTTTTATACAGCAATCCACCACGGACACGTGGATCATTTTGCACAAGACGAGCAACACGCTATTTCCTACAGATACAGTAAGTTGATTGCTTGGTCATTGCGGCGACATTCGACATAGTTATAGCTCCCTGTTATTTACAGCAGCAGGTGGAAAGAAGCCGCAGCTACACATAACAGCTGACTGACGGATCACTGGGGGGAAAACACATGATTATAGCTACTTCCCCTACTCTGGAAAGACCTATTGATCCATATTCTGTAGAGTACAATAATATCGGCTTGGAGCAACACTACAATTACGCTACAATTTCCTTTCTGTGCATGTGCATGTGTGTGTTGTTTGTTTTTCCAGTCTCTTTTTCCCTGTTAACAGCAGCAGATGAATGATGCTATGACACCCACAGCCACCTCCCGCTTTTTGTACCTCTTCCACCACCCCCTCTTGTATCACTTCCATTTTGTCGTAAGCCTGTGGCCAGGTGTACTATGCATCTGTCTCATGCATCACTGGCTCATTGTGTGCATGTGCTTGGATGTGTGTATATTTGTGTCTCTGTGTGTGTGTGTGTGTGTGTGTGTGGTGGTGGTGGTGGTGGGGGCTGCCTTGTGTGTGTCTCTTGACTGATTGATTCATCCATTCCTGTCACATGCTTTATTACCCAGGGAGACAGATGTTAGCATTTTAAGATAGGTGTGTGTGTGTGTGTGTGTGTGTGCTACCAGCTCCTGTGAGCCCATGGACCAGCTGATAGTGGTTGAGCAGCGACAAAGGAATGTTGAGTGAAGGAGTTTGGCATCACTAGCGGCTAACTAATGAACACCCACAGTTATCGGTGGACACCATTGATGTCGTCCAGTGGCTTGACAGATACAATATAGTACAATGGAAAGGTAATGTACACCAGAAACTGTGGCGAGGAACTGATCTCAGAGCTGAGACAAAACGTATGAGGTCACATTTTGGCCAGGTTTAAGAGACATTCAAAAGAAAGATTGGATGGAAAAAGATGTCAAGCTGAATCACACAGCACCTTTTTTCTTCTTTTCCGATAATGCAGTAAAACAGCACTCAGTGGTGAGCAGTGATGCCTTACAGCTAGAAGGTCATGGGGTCATCTGTGTGGGTTTCCTCCTAGTGCTGCAGTTTCCTCCCACAGTCCAAAAGACATGCGAGTTAGGTGAAGTGATGATACTAAAATTGTCCATAGGTGTGAGTGTGAATGTGGTGGTCTGTTTATACTTGATGTGATAGACTGACAATCTGCCAGGGTTCACCCTGCCTCTAGCCCAATGCATGCTGGGATAGACTCCAGTCTCCCCTGAGAGCAGGGTAAGCGGTTTAGAAGAATGGGTGGATGAACAGACTTTATAATGCCCTCATATAATCAATTACACAGATTTACAGTCGGAACAAATGGAACAAGGATTGTTACACTTGTCTCGGCAGATCATGTCAATATTTCATTCAACAGATATTTCTCTGGGGTTTCCTTGTTTATCAAATCTAAAGGTAGCTTGTCTTAGTGTTTTTAGAATGCCACAACTGAGGTGGAATAACACTTGCCAAAAACTAGCGTGTTAGCAATGTTGTATGTTGTTAATGCAAACTCTTGCAGCTGCTTCATAGTAAAAGCCTTCCAGCAAAGATGCCTCAAATGGCTTTTACTGTGAAACAGCTGCAAGAAGTGTTGGGTTATATTCACTGGACATAGAGCTTTTCTTTTTTACACAAGTGAAGCGGTTTGTTCTAGTGAAGCGGTATGTTCGATGACACCGGTACGAAAAAGTTTGAACTTTATCCTTTCCCTGTGCAATAATGTATATTTTTTATTGATAGGAGACAAAAAACTATAATAAATGATAGTAAATGATAAATGAAGATAAATGATACATATATTATGTCTTTTATACTGTGTCTTTTGAACTCTGTGTGCTCCTTTTGATTTTTTTTGTGTGCATATTTAAATTTTTCGAAAGAAAGGTGCCTCCATCTTTTCCCCCATTGCATTTGACATGAATACCTGTATTTATCATGCCCTAAACCTCTGTACACAGTAAGCTAACAGATGACTGTGTGGCTGGCATCTGATGCATGAGATGAGCCTCTCTGTTGGCTAAGTTATGAGAGCTGCAGCAGTAGAAACATTTGCTGGGAATTACTAAACCTCTAACAGAATATAAGTCAGGGCAAATGTTTGCAGAGTCCATTTCAAGGTTGTAGACAATAAATACACGAGTTTTCAAAATAGGAAAATAATGAATAAAAAGTTTGCATTGAAAAGATAAAAATGTAAATCTACCAACAATAGAGTTATGTGCTACACTAATTTCAACATTCAACCAGTTAACACAAATATGTTTGGCATACACAGAATACTTTAGGTTTCTATGTGTAACATAGAGTTTGTCTACAATAGTTTATTTTACCTATAAATAGGTCTACTGCAATGCTGCATCTTTAACAAACTATCTTTCCACTAGATTATGAAACCATATCCTTTAGTCCTAATGTATATTTTGCATATGTGCTAAAGATATGGTCATATTTGGCAACGTTTGAAGTGCAAGTGCTAATGTACAGCGAGCGGGTCATTATTTCTGAATAATGAACCGGTCACTGTACATTATCCTGCTTATTACACAGCTACGTGCTGAAACTGAACAATTCCTATGTAACTGGCGATCGAGTACGTTTTACCGTTTGAACAGATGCATGAAATGACCACAGCACCTGGTTGACCTGACAAAGTCTATTGACATTTTCTTTTCGATTAACTTTAAACACTGCCATAGCCTATACCGTGTTCTGTTTAGCATTTACTTCATGTCTGTCTTCTTCAGTTTTGTTGATTTCTCTGTCATCCAGCTCTTTCTGTCTTTTAACCTCTCTTGCTTTTTCTGCGCTGTTTTCTTCTTCTCTTTTTCTTTTCTTTTCTTTCCTGGGGACAGTTCAGCCATTAACCAGGAATCAGAAATAGTTTCGTGCTCTCCAAATATATTACAATCAATATTAAATATTAAAATCTTTCATGGTGTTTTCTGATGGATGTCTTTTTGCCACAGAGTGTCATTGGTCTGACGCTGTTAAACTTAGCGGACTTCTTTCTGCGGATTGATATGACTGGATGTGGTCCTCCAGAGTCTATGATCAGAACTGCATCCGTAGCAATCGCGGGGGTGTCTGTTATCTACAGCAGTAGAATGCCGTAATTGATCAATCAGAATCAAGTATTCAACAAAGCCGTGTAATAACTTAAAATAACATATATAGCAGCTTTAAACACAATGTTCTGACATTATTCTGCAGGTTCTAAGATGTTGATTTGCCACCTACCACCTGTCTGTGTTTCAGAACACATTAAATGTTCATGTCAACAAAGGATAGTGGGGCTGCTGGTATTTGTCTCCTGTTTTTTTTACACTACTTTCAACACACTGCACAATAAACACACTACTACTGTGTGTGTGTGTGTGTGTGTGTGTGTGTGTGCTTACAGGACATGGGTATATTTGTTCCAGAGCCTGTTTGTGTGTGGCGCTGAAACACCTGAGCCTTACGACCAAACAACTCTCGACCAAATTACGCTCATAACGTAATGTAGGAAAGTGTGTTTTTTTGCGCGTGTGTGTGCGTGCATGCTGGCATCTTTCCACTTCTCTGTCTGAGTTTAAAGGTGTCGCTGGAATATTACTAGCCACATTTTACAAGGCTGTGCAGGTGTGATAGGGCGCAGACAGAAACAATAGTCCGACAATTGGAGCAGCACTCAGGCACGAGTCCCCCAGACTTCAGTAAATGTGTAATAACTGTGGCACTAACTAAATACTGAGGTTTTGGAGGTATGGGAGGTAAAGGTTAGCTGAGAGACTGATTCATAAGGGCACGCGCACACAGCCGTTTTGTCCCCCGTGTTTCTCCCCAGGCTCGACATGCTGCCTGTTCTTAAATTAGAGTTTGAACTGCACAGAGGTGAGCTGCGTTTCTATAGCGATGCATTCTTCCTTCTCCAGTCACCAGAGACATATATGGAGATCAAAATAATATGGAGATCTTACTGATAGGCAGCAACACCTCAGCACCAACACTTCCTTTCATAACTCTGCAGTTACTTCCATAACCGTCCATTTTCACTCTATGTAAACACAGCTTTTTATGAAGACCAATACAATACTAACTAATAATAATATCATTATATTATTTTGGGGTAAGGCCACGTCAAGTCTCAAGTCAAGTCTCAAGTCCGTGGGAGCAAGTCAATTAACAAGTATTCAAGCAAACTGCAAGGAAATTTTAAGACTTTCTGCAACAATAGCCAACCATTTGAAAATTGTCCAGTCAAGACTGTGTTGAAAGAGTTTTTACCTAAGTGAGACCAAGTCCTAGACTCAAGCTGTGTGGCTGTGCAGAACCTGTGTGACGCTGTCTTCTTATTTTTTTGTTGTTCTAGGATTTCATGAGGTCAAAAACCTGAAACTTAAACATTTTACTTTCAAGTCTCAAGTCAAGTCAAGACTTTTGGCTGTCAACTCTCAAGTAGATTAGGTGCCACAGCAGCAGTCAAGACTCAAGTCCTCATTTCTGTGACTAAAGTCTGACTCAACTTTTTTTTTAAAGAAGCAATCACACTTTCTTCCTTTTACAAATGAAAAGCTGAATTCATTAGCAATAAAAACACCCTTGCTCAAATCTATACAGTCAGGGGTTTTGCCAACCTCATTTGGTTGTGTGTTGTATGACAAGTCGCTTATGGTGGCATATGTTATCAAACTTCAGATAGATATTGCTGTGTAACAGCTTGTCTACACTGGAGGCGTTTCAGCCGCGTTTTTTAAGTCGTCCGTCTTGCGCGTCTCATGGGACAGATACACTTCTGTTTTAATCAATCCAGCTGTTTCACGTTTCACTTGCGTGCATTTTTATGCATCAAGTATATTTTCCTCTGTTTTACGCGGGTAACTATTGTGTGTGATTGAGTGTTGGACTGCTGCCAAAATGCGGGTGACCTACACTCAATACTGTGCCTGAAAGCATCCTCTGTTGACACAGATAGCTCTGCTAACGGGCTGCTTTTGCTATGCAGCCTCTGTAGACATTGTGTAACTGATACATTACTGACTGAGTTTGCTGACTTTGTGTCTCTTGTCTGCTGTCCTACTGTTACATTATGTTTTAGGAGGTCAGAAATACAACATTTTAATGGTTTAATCACAAAAGTAAAACAAGAAGTAAACACAGTGGACCTCAACAGTTATTGTTTCCTGCTTGTGGCATCATTCCACTTTTCCACTCTCACTGAATTTTCTTACGTCTTATTTTTAATTGGAATCCTTCATTTGGACAGAACATGATCATATCATCACAATGCAATAATATTACTATTAATACTAAAGTATTGCTCAGTCCTGCTGCTACAGCACTAATAAAAAGTAACAACATTTATGCATACTTGTGTATACAGAAACAGCATTATAAGCATTTGAATGAAATCAGGTTGCTTCTAATAAACAGCCAGTGTAATACTCTGCTGTTCAATTCAACAATAAATATCTGATCAAATGCAGGGCATCATGTGGGATGTGGAAGACACTGGCCAATATTTAGATTTTCAATAAAAGCCCCACATCAAGCCCATATATCAGTCAGCCAATTGGTCAGGTCCAGTTGGCAGAGGGACTGCTTGGCCGAAAGCATCATCGGCTGCCGGGCGGCTGTTTGGCAGCAAGCCGGGCAACTGTCGTCAAGACAACGTATTGTTCTATTTGACTTTTGATGGTTTGGTGAGCTGCCACCAAGACAATTCAGGGCGTGGTTTATCATTCACATATCAATACGCTGGCCGTCCACCTCTCATCCAATTTTTCTATATTCTATTATTTCCCTCACATGCACACACACACACACACACTTCACAGTGTAGTTCATGGCAAGGACTGGTATCCTATTGATTGCACCCCTATTGCTGCTACAGTCCATTGTGCTTTTTCCACTCTCACAAAGGTTATTGCCATTGCAAACGTACAACACACACACATCCACACAGGAAATGACTACTGTATGGGAGGCCTAGCTCCCCATTTTGCTCTGTTTCCAACTCAATTACAGCTTTCGCCAGCTAATCATTTTCAGTCCCAGGGACACCAATACATTTTCCCCCCTGGGCTCCATTCAGTTAAAGCCCGAGTGCCTGAGCCTCATAATAATGACAGTGTGTGAGCCCACTGCTTTTCAACCTTGTTTTGTTCTTAGTGTAGTCTCTTGCTGTGTGTGTGCAGAAACATTTTTTATATTGTTTTACAGTTTTTTTCACATTGGTCAAGTCAGCTTTATGTGTATTTTACTTTGAATCCACTGTTATCAAAGAGTTAATGCTACCAGTAAAGTGGGAGTATACCTTTGCCCGTCGTATACACGCTGGATTAAAAAACAAACTGAAGGCAAAAGTCAGACAAAAGATCCGCACACTGTTCTGATAATCAGCTCCAAGCAAATTAAATTTAACCGAGCAACATTTCAACCTCACAGAGATCTCCGTCAGGAATCGTCAAATGGCCATCATAAAGCAGAACAAGCTATATAAAGACACAAACACACTCATCACTCAGGTGGTTGTGATCTGCATGATTGAGAGTCAATCTGCTCTCCACCAACCAAGGACCAATCAGTGCAGAGCTGGATAACGCTCATCTGATACTCCTATATAGGGGACAAAGCATGCGTCTATAGAAAGGGCAAATATAGAAAAAAAACATTAAGAAAAATATTATACAAGAACATATTGAATCTAATACATCACAAATTCCATTAAAAAATAAAACATGAATCACATAAATCATCCAAAAGAGACAATTATCATAGAAACTACTATATAGAAAAATACCTAGACCTACCTTGTTGTCTTGATTTTCCTGTTGTAGGTATCAATACAAATTCTGACCCATTGCTAGTCCGTAGACCTATACCTGCTTTTGTTGTTTAAAACATATTGGGCAAGTTACATATTACTGTTTTCTACTTTTTTTTACTTTTTCTAGGTATTTTCAGAAGTGTCAGGTGTAAATGGTCAAATTAAAGGTGGCTGAATTCCATTTAGCTGCTTCAGTTTCAGGGCCCAGGTGTACAGATTGGCTTATTTCGACACTGGAATAAAACGGAGCCTTGTTATTAGTAACACCTGTGATTTTCCTACTATGACAAGACAAAATGTCTGCTGTCAAAAGGCCTGTGCAGGCCATTTTGTCTCTCTTTCTTATCAATTATCCAATACCTAAATGCTTTAGCTCTGGTACACACTCACCTATGTTGTTATTTCAATTTAGGGCTTCAACTAATGAGTATTTTCATTGTTGCTTAATTGTTTAGTCTATAAAGTATAAAAAAATAGTGAAAAATGTCCATCACAATTTCCTGGTGACGTCTTCAAATTAAGTAAGACACCTGAAAACTAGACCTAGTGACAGTGATGTCACGAGGTCCTAGAGTACACCTGTACATCACTGCAGCAGGGTGAGAAGTTAAACCAGTGGAGGTCAACAAAACTAAGGTGGTGTTAAGTTCCCTTGCTGATATTTTAATAATATTTGTTATTGTTTTAGTGTTTCTGTTTGTGTGACTGAATTGTCTTGTGATGTTTATGTGTAATTTGTTCTCTGGTCTCTGTTGCAAAAGAGAATTCGATCTCAGTGAGACCCAAATAAATAAAGTTTAACTAACATATCTACCTGGAATAACTGCAAAATAAGAGTGAAGTCAAACTATTCCTCCTTTCATTGTGGGCCTTCTAGAGCTGTTAGTCCTCAGATGCCGCTTTAAGAAGAACCACTGCCTTTGATGTATAGCACTCATGTCATACATCAGCCTAATAACAAGTGCCTTGAGTTTGAGATAAAGTGCCATCAAAATGTAAGCTTCATTTCTACTGACTCTGGCACGCAAACATGTTTAACTACTTTATCCAATCAGTTAGACTGCTGTCAAGCTGGGCTGGCAAACACACACACACACACAGTGACACACACGCTGCCACCCACGCATTTACAACACCTATTAGAATTTGTGTTTACTATCAGTCTGACAGCTGGAATGAACATGCGTTAAGGCCCCTTCAGACTCAATAAGATACATGTCTTTCTCTTTTGAACGCCTGTTGGGACAATTTTCTACAAGCTCTGCTTATCTGCCTGCAGCCTCCCATCTTTCTCCGTCCTTCCCTCTTCATCGCCTTTTCACTCCCCGTCTCACTCCCTGTCTGTCTATTTGTCTTCTCCTCCAGAGGTGTGAATCCAGATTGAGTCATCCTCCCGCTTGCTGTGTCCTTTCGTCTCCTTTATCATTATATTTTTCATGTCAGTGTATGAGTGTCTATATGTGTAAGAATTCCACAGGTGTGTTATGGAACTAATACGTCCTGGTTGTCCCTGGTTGAAGCTGGGATGTTTGCGTGTGTGTGTGTGCTTGGGCCTCCACCGCGTGTTGACGTGAACGGACTGTCAAAGACGTCATCGTGTACAGCAACAGCATGTTGCCAGGCCAATTGATCCCATTTGGCAGGATGTGCAGAGCAGGCGTTCAGGGCTATATATTTGAGGGAAACTGCAGCATTTAGGGAATAAAGCTGTTCATATTAACACCAGAGGGAGTGACTTTGAATGCACTGGCATTAGGAAGACTAAATGGGTTTCCCCTGGGATTTGATCCTTTGAAGTTTTTAATTTGGTACTAAAGCTGTTGTAGTTAAAAGATACACAGTTTCAGTGTTTTCTCCTGAATTTTATTCTTTTCTCTGTGGAAAATTCAGAAAGAGATCCACATATACCGGTAGCCTAATAATCAAACTGAATTTCCATTTTTTATTACTTAATTTATCCAGCCTCATGTTAGCCACTTTCTGTTTGGGAGGTGGGGTTATATTGTTTTGTTTTGCCCTAACCAATCAGTAGCGAGTTACATAACACATGGCGGTTGCTAGGAGCAGTTAACATTTTTCATGATAAATGAAACAGTCTAAAGCAACATTGTTGATTCTTTTGGCCTTCTTTTGAGTCCAACATCCACTCTCCTTTTAGCTCTGTTTTTGGTCTCCACCAATTCTTGAGGGAAATATCTGACTCTTTAGCTACTAAATGCTCCACTATGTTCACCAGCTGGTTGCTATCTTTGTCTGTCTGCTGTTTGGTGCTGGGCTGGGTAGTGTGCAGTGAGTTCTTCAGAGCTTTTGTGTTGAAAATGCGGTTGATGCGAGCACTGAGAGTGAACCAAAACAGTAAAGTTGTGGGCGGCAAAACCAAAACAATGAGCTGAAAGATGCTAAAACACTCCATAAACCTGAGGAGAACTGCAGAGTTGGGTGATAATTCTCTGTGGGTTCGTCACTTCGAATGACTTTCACATTGCACAATTGTCATTTGATCCATTGTTCATATAAAAATATTGATGACTGTAGCTTTAAGAGTTACTGTGTCTGTTCAGTCAGTCAACTTACAGTAACCTGTACAGCTGCGTTGATCTCATCCACGATTGTTCCATTTTTGATGCAATTTTTCTGCTCTATTCATCTCTTTCATCATCACAGCAAGTTGACGTACCTATTCTTAAACCTGCACACAAAGCTCTGATTAGCCAGTTGTTTTGCAGCTGGTATCGGTCAACGGTGAGCACAACACCAGAGCTTTTTAAATAATTAAAGAAACCAGGCTATATAAACAGGTACATCAAAAGTCCATACTTTATGCACTCAAGTGTCTCCCTTTCCTTTTCCTTTGTTTCTCTTAAAACAGCATGCGTTAATGCACTCAGATAAGCATCACCTTCTCCAAGGCAGGCAAAAATGAGAATATGGAATTGGCACCAGTTCATGTGTATTCTGAATGCATCTCATTGATTCCCCAGGGATTTTACTTATTTGCTCTGAAAGGCGGCCTAAACCAAGAAGAAGAAACACCCAGGGTTGTCTCCAGATAACCTCCAACACCTGAATAATCTCCCACAATATATTTATGCCTCAGTAAGATGAGCAGCAGCAGAGACCTGAGCACCTAACTGGAAGATGGCATCCGACCTGGGAACGATTAGAATGAACCTACATGTTGCCTATTTTGCTGGCGTGAACTGTGTTTATTTTGATTCTTTCAGATGGGATAAGTTTCCGATGTGTTTTGCTCGCTTGGCTAGTCGCACCTCTCGCTGTCCTCCACAGGAAACTCTATTATCTGCTACATTTGCTTCCCTGACAGAGGGATAAAACCTCATCTGCCTCAGTCAACGTCGCAACTCCGTGGAGTGTGTTTGCGTGTGTGTGTGCCCAGGAGGGAAGAGCCAAAATAAACTCACGGCTTGTGGTGTGTGTGTGTCTTTGTTGATGCAGCCAGAGATTGACGGAGCTACCTGGGTGGACACTGTCAATGATTTAGGGATAGTTAAGTGTCATTCTAAATGTCTGCTGCTTGAGGCAGAGAGTTATCATTTAAGACAGAGGGTGGATTTATTAATTGAATACTTCTAATTTAATGATGGCCTCTCAGGGGAACATGGCGCTACAGGTGTCACTGCCACAACACGAACCCCTTATGTGATCCTTCTCCACACTGCCGCCCTCAACATCTGTCTGCATCCATCCTGCAGCAGTTAACCTTGTGAAACTGTGTGTGTGTGAGTGTGTGTGTGTGTGTGTGCGCATGGATTTGTGCCTGTGCAATTACACAAATCGTTTGGAAGAATTGAGAGATGCCACACAAAACAGCCGCCTTCCTAACCTAAAAAAATCCTGAGTCACCTCTGAAGGGCTCGATTTGTGTTACTGCACAGTTTAAACAACGCTTACAATTGCTCTTTTATGGTTGACACATGCTGGGTTCTATTATAAACACGACTGCACAGGACTGCAATGAAAAGATGAACACCCAGCTGACCCATTCAGTGTTAAGGCTGCGACTCTTTGATTGCACCAGCTTTTATATTTGCCATCCAGTTTACAGGCACATTTTCTTTTTGTTTTCCTCCTGAACAGCAATCTTTCAACTGTAAGAGGATTCTCTGAGAAGAGAGAAACATTAATTTTTGCGCTTCAACTTGATAAGATCACAGGTGACCTTTTCAAAACAAGTTGATGCTTGGAATGGCCTGTCTCCTATTGATATCCTTTATTGCTCTTCCTCTAAGCTCCTGGCTCTCCTACAGTGCCTCCCACTTGTCACGGGAATACAAAGCCCAAACATATTTGAGCTGTTTGCAGCGACTTGGGGTTTTGTTGCCTCTTTCTACATGACTCACTCGCCATAAAGCACCGCAGGATGATATTCCAGCCTTTAAACTGTCCCCACACTCTCCGCAATTTAGAGGAGGATTTGTGGCCGCTTGTCTCGGCTGGTGTCGGCTGTGTCCTGGTGTCAAAGTGCGAAAGCTGTCAGACAGGGCTATGAGTCAGGGATGGCGTCATGAAGGCACTGCAGTGGTCCTCGGCCATGTGAATATGTGTGTGTGATGAGGAGCCAGGGTAATGGGCCATTTTATGGCCAAAATAGCAGCGATGCTATCAGGTGATTATGGAGGTAGAATGATATAAGTCATCATGGAAATGGAAGGACCTTTTCTAGCATGGATATTTTGTCTGTAATGTATGTGCACTGCTACATCTACCCATTTCAACGAATCATTTAAACAGATAATTCCACTTGTCCAACGCAGATTTACTTGTTTAAAGGGATTTTCTACTACTCTTTACTTAGCAGCGTTCTTATTTAGATATTTTCACTTGTGTCTGTAAAGTTCCGGCAACACGTGGCTTAAAGGAGGAGGTGTTTAAATATATAATATATACTGCCTTAAACTTTCCATACTGAACAAATTATATCCCTGAATGACATGACAGTGGTGATAATAGTTGGGCTTGTTATAGAGTACTTTAAGTTTTAGATTGAGTCTATTGGCTTCAACATGGAGGCAACAGCTAAGGAGTGAGAGAATCATTGCATGCATGTATGGTTTTGTAGTGTCTAGTGGTATATAAGACCTCACAAGTCTTATGTTAGACAAGGAAAACTTTTTAACAACTCCGAGACATTTAAAATGATCAACAATTTTGATTTTCTCCCCATTTGCTAGAACATCAGGTTAACAGGAGACAGTCTTCTTAGAAAAATACATGTTGAAAGGTGCCATGAGGAGGCAGTCAACCATTCAGATATATTTGGCAGAGCATCTATTAATGTCTCAGCCATGTCTGGTTTCCTAGTTTCATGATGATATAAAACTGCATCATCTGCACACATTCGTGTTTGAACTTCAGGAAAAGTTACAGGCATGTCATTTATATAGACATTTAACCGTAAAGGACCTAATATGAAACCTTGGGGCACACCGAGATTGTACTTAAGAGTCAGATAAGCAATCCCCAAGGTGGACCCTTTAGCTGTGTTTACTCAAATAAGATTTAATCTAAGCGTTTCATTTGAGGTATCTAAAGTAAAAAGCTTGGATAGTAAAATTTCATGTCTGACACGTGAACACTGCCCCAACTACACTACCTTTATCTACCTTTGACTTTAGACATTCCAAAATATAGCTAAACTTATTGGCAAAATATCGCTCATTTTAAGTGTAATACATTTTTGAAAATAAATTTAAGAGTAAATGGCTTGCTAAGAAGATTTTTTGTGTAGCGCATATATGTATGATAATGTTTTATACTGTATATTTTGACAAACAAAGCCACATAAAGACAATGCAGCTCTCCTCTGCATGTCTCTGTGCAGGTAATTCGTTGTTTGCATCCGTCCTCAGAGACCTGTGCTGTTGCAGCAACACAGGGGTATTACTGCTGTTGCTGTTGTTTGTCTAGCACCTCGTCACCTGTGTGTTAACCCTGTCTCTCTCTCTGCGTCTTTCTCCCCCAGAGAGGTGAAGCATCATGGGGAAACACAACAGCAAGCTGGCTCCAGAGGTCCTGGATGACCTGACCAAGAACACCGAATTCAACGAGGCGGAGCTCAAGCAGTGGTACAAAGGCTTCCTCAAAGACTGTCCCTCTGGCATCCTCAACCTGGAGGAGTTTCAGCAGCTCTATGTTAAGGTGAGGGCAGGGGAGAGGCATGAAAAGGTACATGAATCAGAGGAAGTGAAATTATGGCAGATGATTATGCGGTTATACATAGGGCTGGGATCTTTACAAATGAGTAACACAAGGTTTTACTTTGTTTTAAATTGTGCTCATAGTTCATTTTAAATGGCTGCTAATGTAGTTTTATAGAATGAAAAAAGTTACCCCTTAAATGACTCAGCACATTGTTGGGTTGTTACATAGAAAGCTTATATTACCGTGAGTGACTAATCGTTGGGACATAGAGAGGAGGCGGAGCTTCTAATGCTGCCAGCGACTCTTGCTGCCTGAAACTCCCTCAGAACATTCTGGAGCCTTTGAGGTGGCACAGCGCCAGAGAGAGGCTGAGAGTGAGGCAGTAAACTTACCTGGCCCCAGATAAGCGGCAGAAAATGGAATGAAGTTCCACCTGCATTAGGAGTACAGTTTCATTTTGTAAACAGGACGTCTCCAATTGCTACTCTTCATCTCTAAAATGTTTCTTTCAACCAACAACATTCCCTGTGTTTATGTTAGGATCGGCTCCTGTCTGTCAAAACCCAGTTAAGCCAACACATATACATAAGACAGTCTTGTTAGGGACATGTTATTTATCACAGATTGAGCTACAAATAAATATAACACTGGTGTGAGCTTTACAGGACATATAACACTAATACTGCCCCAAAATAAGTTTTTGCCATTTATTTCAACACCCTTCAATGTCAAAAAGTTATTTTCAACTTATTGATGTCTTTCAACATAGCCTATTATAATTTATGTTTATGCACACACATTGTTCTTTGTTACACATAGGCTGTTTTCGAAACCGCATACTATATTATCAGTACGTACTGATTTGGCCAAAATGTAGCATGTAGTATGCAGTATGCAAACAAAAACAAAATCTGCAGTATGCCAGAAATACCCAGATGTCGTACCGATTCAGAAAAAATCTCCAGTATGCATCGGACCAGTCTACTTCGCCTACTGTATCCCACAATGCAAGCGGTGTTTTTTTTGTTTTTTTCCAACTTTATTTACATGGTCACCATTGTTGAAATGGCGGACAGCAACACTACCGCGTCAGTGTTTGACATGGAGGAATACAAATAGAAGTACCACTTTTAACATTTTTTTCTAATTTAATCATGTGCAAGCAGAAATTGTGACAAGGCTACAGTTTTCAGAGCTTGAGAGGATGCTGCATAATTGCAGTGGTTTGCCGTTAGCCGTACTATTGTTTACTTCCGCTTTTCAAAACGGAAACCGGCTAAGACTGGCCTAGCATACTGCAAAATAAATCGATTTAACAGTTTCATACTGCATACTACCGATGAACACAGTATGCATTATGTACTACATACTACATACTGCGTTCGTCTGTAAGATGTAGCAGGTGGTTTCGAAAACAGCCATAGACTATTGTAACTTCTTTATCCTTGAGTCTGCACTAATTCATAGTATGGGTGACACAAAATGAGGCCAAACAAGAAAACACATTACCTGCTGTTACCTGCTTCCTGCATGCTGTGACTCTGTCACATACCTCAGGTCTCAATTAATTAATGCTTAAAATTAGAGCTAAAATTACAGTTACAAAAATGTGAATTTAACATAATGCAGATGCAAAAATGTCTTTACAACAATATAGCTGTAATTTAATATATATATATATATAAAAATGGTAAAATAGAACAAAAAAACAAAACAAATGTAAGTAACTCCAAATTGGGAGGAAATGCAGAAAATGAACAAAAACTCAACTCAGTTGACACAGAGTGGTTAATATAAAGTCAGTATAGAATTTTAAGTTAAAACGCCTTATACAGGTCATAATTATTTTAAAGGGGTACTCCCTAGTCCCTAATCAAACTCCAAAAATACTGGATCCTACATTGCCCATAATGCAACTCAATAGGGTCTTTCAAGTGAAGTGAGGCACAATTATTTACGTCACCTTGTTTTTCTCATTTTTCACTCTCCAGTTTTTCCCATATGGTGATGCCTCCAAGTTCGCCCAGCACGCGTTTCGGACATTTGACAAGAACGGCGACGGGACCATCGACTTCAGGGAGTTCATCTGCGCCCTGTCCATCACCTCCAGGGGCAGCTTCGAGCAGAAACTCAACTGGGCCTTCAACATGTACGATCTGGATGGGGATGGAAAGATCACACGCATGGAGATGCTGGAGATCATCGAAGTATGTGTTTGTGTGGAGGGAGTGGGCATGAATTAGGCTGTATTCAGACCAAATCAGGCGATTAGCACAGGGTTGTGCGGCGGTGTGGGAGTGTCACTACCTGGCCATGCTGATTGTAGCAATCCCAACTTGAAGAGCGATACAACGCCAAGCCACTGCACGGCAATTAACGTCTTTGTACTCCCTTGTGGCAGGGTTGAACAGCTGATGTACAGTAATCACGGCGGCAATCGATCAGTCTATCTTCCATCTTCACAGTTGCTCGGTAAACCATGGAATGCTACAGTAAACAGTTGAATGCTACAATGCTACATGGTAAGCAAAGTTCTTATTCACCTGGGCTTTTTCCGGTCTAATCGCCGGTGATTGGCAGCAACAGCGTGACGTCGGCTGCATTTCTCCAAAAGTTGATTCTGTTTTAACCTTTCGCCACAGGGCCGCTGTGTTTTTTTCCAGAACCCCCTGTGGTCCCAACCGCCGCAGCCTAAATGCACTACCCCCGTTCAAATGAATGGGAGGACTGGCGTTTTCATCACAGCACCTGATTTGGTCTGAATACAGCCTTAGTGTAGGCCTGAGAGGGTTTTATTTAGGAATCCGACTGTGGGGTTTTACTGGTTCCTGTTCCTATATAAGAAATCCTCTGTTTTCATACATTTTAAGAACAAAACTAATATGTTTTTCCTTTCCCCCTCTGCAGGCCATCTACAAGATGGTGGGCACTGTGATCATGATGCGTATGAACGAGGACGGGCTGACTCCGCAGCAGCGCGTGGACAAGATCTTCTCCAAGATGGACAAGGACCACAATGATGAGATCTCCCTGGAAGAGTTTAAAGAGGCGGCCAAGTCTGACCCCTCCATCGTCCTACTGCTGCAGTGTGACATGCAGAAGTAGAGAGAGGGAGGGGTGGAGAAACAGAGGGAGGGAGGGGAGGGGAGGGGAGGGGAGGTGGAAGAGTTGAACTGAAACGAGAGAAAGAAGGAGGATGAGAGAACAGAAGGGCTGGGGAAGAAAGGGAGGGATTTAGTTTGGGAAGGAGGAGGAGGTAGGGAAGCTTTTCTCCTTTTTTTGAGGCAGTGATGACTGGGAATGAGCCATGTTTGGAACACAGTGGACCTCTGATTGATGCCATTCTTTTCTTCCAGACCGTCCTGCTGTGCAGAACAGTCCTGCAGCACTTCTGTTTCCGTCTAGCTGGGTGTCTTTACAAATCCAATCTGATGATCTGTGAAAAGTGGAAATTCCTCCAGCCCCTTTGGCACAGACCTTGAAAATATTGTAGTCACTCACACTTTGACACTGTGAGGCTCTGTGCCTAGCATGTGAGATTACAAAACTGCAGGGTGACTTAAGTGCAAAGGTCTGCTAGCTTTTTAGTACACTTGCACATTGTATAATTGCAAAGCAGGTTGCTTCCAATTGATGTAAGCATGTCTGCCACATCTTCATTATTGTCCCAAATGACACAATGACAATGACATAATCTGACGTTTTTGGAAAATACGCTTATTCCCTTTCTTTCTGAGAGTTAGATGAGAAGCTTGATACCACTCTCATATCTGTCAGTAAGCTTAGCTTGGCTTAACATAAAGACAGCTAGCCTGGCTCTGTTCAAGGATAAAGAAATCTGCCTACCAGCACTTCTAAAACTCACTCTGTTTAATGCGTACAAAGACTGAAGTGTAAAAACGACATGTTGCAGTTTTACAGGGGGTTTTGTGGAGTCTTCGCTGGTTTCCTGGCAAACCCAAGGTGATGGCACTGCTCCAGGCCAAGAAACAGTCTGGCACATTACTCCTGGTATAACTGCAAGTTGTTTTTACACTTCTGATTTTTTTTTCCTTTGGACAGAGCCAGGCTAGCTGTTTCCATCTGTTTCTATGCTGTGTCTCAATTTGGATACTTCCGTTAGTACACTTCCATGTAGTACACTGTGTACACTATGTACTTACTTGTGTAGTGCGTGAATTTCGACAGGGTAGTGTTTGTCTCAAATCTCAACCAGGCCGAGCATTATTGCCAACATTTGACCACGATTGTCACCCGCCAAAATATCTGCCGGCTTGTTTGCTCACTTGACTTTAATTCAATTTTGTTAAAAATTAATAAAAATGAAGTGCTTTTATTTTTAGTGCGGTGTTCACCGTAATAATCGCAACCGCGGCTGCCATTTTCATGGTTTGGTGGTCCCTCCCCTTCCGCTACGTAACTAAGATGGCGAGCTTTGAGGGTGAGAAGTGTGCAGCGTTCCACACTCAACGTTTTGACCGTTATGAGTACACCATCTGGGTACTCATAGTACACTGCTGTTTGCCATAACTGTCAATGTGAACGCACTTATGTACTTAAAATAGCAAGTGTAAGTACGGAAGAATGCAAATTGAGAAACAGCTCTAATGTTTATGCTATGCTAAACTAAGCTTATTGTCTCCTGGCTCCAGCTTCATATTTACCGTACAGGTATGAGAATGATATCGATCTTCTCATCTAACTCTTGTCAAGAAAGCAAATCATTTCCCAAAATGTCAAACGTTTCCTTTAATGTCTCGCTCTAGTGTAAATTCTGGCGCCCAGAATTCCAATTTCGAAACACACCCAGTGTTTGGATGCTGTGCACCATGGGATAGTTTGGAAAAAAGAATGGCATTAATCCAACAAAGGGCCTGTTGTTTGGTCCACATGGTCCATGTAGAGGGACAAAGGAGAAGCAAATGTTATGCTGATAGAGAGAGAATTGTGTAAATGAACAATACCGCGAGCTGTGTGTGACTTTGTGTTCTGGTGTCCAATATGTGCGTGAGTATGAATGTGAGAGTGTGTGTGTGTGTGTGTGGACATTTTACAAGCAAAATACACTTCATGAACCCAGATCAAACCGCCCTCCTCTGCATGTGTTTGTGTGTGTGCAGTTGCATTCATTAGTTCCTCAACAGCCAAATGCACAACCAGTTAAAGAAAGCGTTTCCGATAGATTACAGCACGGTGTCCACACGCTTTACGCTCCAAGTATGAGGCAGGCAGGTGATAAATGTCTCAGACGGCTGCCTCCAGCAGCATGGTGAAGCATACTGATGCGCTGCTCTGTGACTTCTGGCTGCCCCTAAAGCTTTTCCACACATGGTAACAAAATCAATATCTTATCAAAATGATTGCATACCTTTTATTAAAAGGACGTAATTAGGTTAGAATAAAGCTTTGTCCTTCACATAATGTAATCTGGGCTTGTTTTCTGCCTGGCTCGTTTTGTTTTAGCTTTATTTGAAATGCCAGCTACAGTTTCAGTGGGCTGAGGCAACAGGAAATGTGAAAACTGACATCTGACATTCAACTTCTCATTACTAATAGTATATAATTATTATTAGAAGAAGAAGAATGACATAAAATCACGACATCAGCTTGTCATAATCAAAGCCACCATGTGTAGAATTTATATGTGATTATAGTATCTTCAAATTCTTCAGCTGGCATAAATTGTTGAAAACTGGCACAGTCTACGTGTTGTTTTCAGCCTGTTTGTCAGTGCATTGCTCTCTGCCTTTTTTTTTTTTTTTTTACATTTTGGGGGCACTAAAGTCGAAATGTTTTTAAAAAGTTACACACTCGGGCTCTAAAGCCCCGAAAACTTGGTTTCAAATCTAAAGAAATTCTTTACATCATTTAATTCATGACTAAAAAAAGCTACAATTAAGGTTCAAGTTTGGAAAATAACATCCTTACTTACCTTACCTTCATCTTAGCTAACCTGCTTCATCAGGACTGTGCGGGTGTGGTTTGATCAGATTTGACAGACAGTGGCCGGCAACATAAGAAAACAGACCCACAACTGTCACCATATTCTGATTCAAATGTTGCTAGTCTGTGATTGGTGGACAGGAAGAAGTGACATCACCTTTTTCCAAGAGAGACCTGCCCACTTCAGACCACTGCGAAGACAGAAATTTCTCAAGTTAAATAACCCAAAACTTTTGTAACTTTGACAAAAGTTCGTGTAGAGCCCCATCGCTCAAAATAAGAAGCTGATTGACAAAATGTCTAATTAATGATCACCAATATCAGTTGATAACACTGCAAAAACTCTTATGAGTTGTTTCAACATTAGTGATTATTAGATTACGTTCATTAGCTGTAACAGATCATAGCTAATTCATTTTTAAAAATGCTATTACTATTTTGGTATTTATTTAATTAACACATTGAAATTTAAAGGAGACTTTAACTAAGTTATTAGCTGGTATGTGGGTTCCAGCACCAAAAAAAGAAAATCAGCTTTGTGTTCTTCATTGTAAAATAAAACCGTACGTTTGGGCAGCAAAACTGAACTAACTCTGGAAATCGTGTTGACAGTCTGACATATATGTGACTTAAGCAGAACCAGAAATAGGGAAAACATACAGAATATTATAAAACATGATCTTGCTTCTCTAAGACCAGCAATTTGAGCAACAGAAAGAGCCACTAGAACAGTGTGGAGTGGGGATAATCAGGACAGTAATTACAAGCCGTATGACAGAAACGGTATTTCTCGGAAAGGCCAAACCTGCCTCCATGATTCATTGTTGTTTCACATGAAAAGCTGAAATAGCCGTCTCTTCTCTTCCTCTCCCACTGTCCTGCTCTTCCCCCCCTTTTGTCTTCTTCCTCCCTAAATGTCAGAGAGGAAGCGCTTTGATAATAGGTGGAGGGAGAGGAACTTTGCTGAACTCAGCTCAGATCTAAAATCAATTCGTAAAAGAGCAAAGGGTTGAAGAGGAAGCTTGGGTGGTGGGTGTACGTGTGCTCACCTGCTTGTGAATGTGAATGATAGCAGATAACTGGAAAATTTAATGTTTTACATTAAACTGAAAAAAGTCAGTAATTCCCTGCTTGTAGTTTATAATCCCAACATCTATGTATTCCAGTGGATCCGCTTTGAAAATCAGGATTTTTCTAAACACATGAAATATTATCCTTTGTTCAACATTTAGTCTACATCTACGGTTAGTTTAGCGCAAAGAATGAGAGCAATGGTCAACAGCTAGCTCTGTTTTTGTACGAATTGAACAAACAAGATATTAGGTCATTTAGGTCAATTCGTACAAAAAACAAGATATAATGTATTTATTAGTGATTTAGAGGTACTGCAGATTTTTTTTAATGTTTGGACAGAGCAAAGCTAGCTAGCTTTCCCCCCTGCTTTCAGTCTTTGTGCTTAGCAAGCTAAGCTAACGGAGAGTGGTATCAATCTTCTCACCTAGCTCTCTCTAAGAAAATGAATATGCGTATTTGCCAAAAAGTCAAACTATTATTAGGACTATTAGTTATTGTGGATGTTGTGTCAATCTTGAAAGCTAACAGAAACAACTATAATACACCCAGTGTTGGCTGAAAAGTAATTTCATATAAAATATGAAGGAGAAATTATAAGTTAGAAAAAGAGAATCACAGTGGTAGGAGAGTATGGCTAAAGTTACAGTAAAACAGGTACACTCTAGAAAAAAAAGGATATAGGAAAGTAGGCAGTGAAGCACCTTTTTTGTTTGTGCTTGAGTAGTTAGCACCTCTGTTAGCATTAATAGAATTCAACAAGTTGCTAGATACTTCTGGGAGGAACCCCACTACTCTAAAAATACTTTTACTGTATTTCATGAGTCTTGCATCAGGAATTCTGACTCACTGGGTCAGACCATTGCGTCTCTTCCTTGTGGATCACTCGAAAATATCTGATTTTCTGCCATCTCCGCACAGCCGTAAAATCATTTGACTTCTCTCCTGTCAGTGAAATAGATTGCCTCCTCCTCATCACCCAGCCGATGAAGCCTCCCTGAAGCTGAAGAACGAGCCTCCTTTGTGCGATAATGTAATGATAACACTACATGTACATTATGATACGACTGTAATCGTATTTATGAATATAAACAAATATAATATGTAAATGTAAATGTACCACTAGCTTAGACCTAATTTCATATGATGACACAGCTACTGTGCGTGTGAGGATGTGTGTGTGTGTGTGTGTGAGAGAGAGAGAGAGTGATAGAGTGAGCCTGAGTAATAACTGTGAGTGCTTGTGAAAGCTCAGTGTGTGCTGTATGTCGGGACACTTCTGCAAGTGTTCGCATGTGTTTTGTATTTGTATCATTTGTGTAACAAGAGATGCCTCAGTCTAGTTTAACTTTGTAAAAATTTGAGTGTAAACCGTCACACCGAAGCACTGAGTATTATTACCCAAACCTACACTTGCTTTTGTGGTCCGCTGGTATACAGTATGTACTGTCTCTGATATGGGACGTGTCGTTTCGTTTGCTGTAGCCTACTGTTGCAGTTCTACAAATAATACTCACTCGTATAGATGTTAGGTTTGTCTAAAAATGGCAGAATTGACGGGTCAGTATGTGGTTTCACAGAAATGGAGGTTGTTGAGGGGTTGTTGGCAGGAGCAGCCTGAGGTGTGAGAAGAGGGCTGTCAGTGATTTAAAAAAAACTGTTCTGTGTCACAGTGTCACCCAGTGGATGGAGGTATAATGTCACGCCTCACAACACCTCAACTACTGTACAGCTCCCCATTGTTTATTAAGTGATGAACACACCTCAAGATCAAAACTGACTGTTGTGTTGCATGATGTAAACAATTTGATTGGTCCTTTTTTCGGTCTTGTGCTTCTCAAGAGAAGTGCAGAAATCTGAAAGTGGAGTGAGATAATTTCACTTTCATTCTAAGTAAATTCAATTGAATTTTTTTAATTAGCCAAATATTTCCCTCAGGAGTTGGTGGACATCAAACAAGGAGAATATTGGACTTGTCGGGGGATTGTCAGCCAGCATAAGAGCAATTTGAAATATGCTATATATAATCATAGAAATTCTACACATAGGAGATTTAATGTTATTGTCATTTTGTTCAAGTTAGGTTATCTCACTCCACTGGCAGATTTTTTTGCACCTATTTTAAGCAAAACAAAGACGTAAGATCAAGGTTGACACTACCAGAATGATTGTTTGCAGTGTACACCCAGCCCCATGTGTTTCGTTGCCTCTTGTTTTGACTCACTTTATTATTGTCATAGGCTTGGTTAATCATCCTATTTTACGTCGAGCGGTACGCGGTAAAACAGTTTGATTAGAACAGATTGGCTCACAAAGTGGCTTCACAATGTGTTGATCTCCGCACTCCTCTGCTTATTAGATCCTGTCCATCCTAATTAGCACCGGTTCAGTGTGAGAGAGCTACTTTCCCTTTCCTCCCCAAGGCTGCAGACACAAATGTTTTTTTTTTTGTTGCTGTTGTTTTTTGTTGCTGTTGCTTTCTCATCGAATGTTTTTTCATGCAGCATCCAATTCAAAACTCCTTAGACAAAATTCAACATTGACTCTGTAGATTTTTACGTGCCAAAGATGGGATTGTGTCGCGTGAGGGAACTGAAATATGATTGCTGTGGTTGTATCAGGTGGAGTTAAACATGAAGGGATGCTGTGTTGATCACATGTGATGCAGTTCATCAGCTGTCAGTCCTCAGAAAGCTCTGGACAGACGCACTGAGCTGTGTGACATGAATATCAACATGGATATTCTATTTTTTTTTTTTTTTTGAGAGGGGATCATTTGTGCTCGGTTGTGCAATATAATTCTATTCTTCAACATTTCTCTATGATGTTCATGTAAATGTCTATTTGTCCCGTCTGATGATTTTGCTTCTGTTTTCTTTTTGTTTTCAATATTGTTAGGCTCCTAGAACAAAGACAATGTAATTATTTTTGTTACATAGAATAAAACACATGGATGTCGAGAGTAGCTCTTGTTGTTGTCTTGCCTTGGCCCATGTGTTTTCCTCCGATAACACCTTCACACATTTAAACACTCTCTCTCTCTCACACACACACACACACACACACACACACACACACACACACACATACACAAACAGTGAGCCAAGAGTATGAGTCACCGTCTAGCAATGACGTCACACTGCTGCAGTGATGTCACCATTCATGCTGTTCTCATGGTAACCATGCTGAGGCCACAAGGCAGGGAGACGAGTACATAAACACACACAAAACACACTCCCACACCTATATTGCTACACATATTTTTACAAAAACACCAACACACACAGAGTTGTAATTCACAGTGAAACGTAACGACTGCGGACATTCGTTTTGCCTCTGGTATCTGCAGACTCATTTACTCAGCTGGACGGCAATGGAGAAATAATTGAACATAATGAAATGACTCATGAAGATTGAGCTTTGACTTTACAAATGAATATAAGCATGCATTCCCCATGAGAGACGGAAACACATACAGAGACTTTTTGTGCTGAAAAATCAAACACATTTCCTGTTTTTCAGATGCTTTGTTAAAGGACAATACCACTTATTATTAAGCTCTCATTTAAGTTAATGTCTTTTTTCCTGGTGTGATAAAAGATAAGTCGAAACACTGAATACTCACACAACACTGCCATGTAATAAAAACGTAATTTGGTTATAAAGAATAAAGCTTACATAATAATAATTAATCCAGATTTTACATTTCACACAGGTTATCATAATTTTGGGTCTTTTCTTTCTGGTTTCCGTTCATTCCTCTGTTTAACTGTGTTGGCTAAAACCTTGTTTTCCATTGCCCCTCCTCCCGCCATCCATCATGGATCAATATAAATCTATTCTGAGCCTCGCTGTATTAGGCTTCAGCTCAATGAAAAAAAAACAAACATCACAAATGCGCACACAGAGACGCAGCAGAGAAACAGTGAATCACGCTGCAGCAATAGAGGTCACGCTGAAGAGGTGCAGTTTGCAGGGCGGCCACGGGATGGGGCTGTAAGCTCAGTCACACTCAACTCTAATGTCCTATCGTCATGCCACTGACGGGCCTTGCAAAGACCATGCAAAGGTCAGTTGTTTAGTTCCCTTACAACATTCTTGTGTCCATGTAAAAGCAAACCGAGAAAGAGCAAAGGAAAGACACACTTGGAACAATCTTAAATGATTATTTGGTGAAAAGGGGTGACAGACATTGGCATTCAACTACAAAACAACACATTTACCCGCACTGACTCACCATCACACTGGCCCATGACCAGATAGACATACGTGGCTGCTAAGCAACCGTCCCTCACACTGTGAATGTCCAGCTGACAAACATGCAAATCCTCTGTGGGCGAGTATAGAGTAATAAATGAACAGAGGACAGAAGAAAACTCCATCTCATAGTTACTACTGAACTACTACTAGTGCTACTATTGACACTACAACCACCACAAATACCAGTACTACTCATACTATTACCCTAGATTTACTCAACTCCCTATTCATAACGAGTCTTGCTGGTATCAACAATTATTGGATATCACAAAAGTCCATCATCAGAGGTCATTGTTGCTGGCCCAGATATATCTAGAGAGGTGACCTATATGCAATGCTCAGATCACATGGTCAAACATTAAAGGGGCACTCCACTGAGTACTAGTCATGAGGAGTACTACTCAACCTGTGAAAACATGTTTAATGTATTCTGTGACTCTGGAGGAGCTTTCTAAAGTCTGAGACAATGTTATTGTCTCGACTTGGGCTGAGACTGGAAACGTATAACAGAAAGTCTGTGTCACAAACTTAAAAGAAGTTTAAAAGAAGTAGGTGTTTACCAGGGTAAATTTGATGCTACAGTGTTGCATTATGGGAAATGTTGGATCCATTGTTTTTGGAACTTGATTATAATATAGGGACTAAAAGTCACTACAGCTAATACTGAATAATGCTAATAATTATATAAATGATATCATTTCAACTACTATTACAAGCCCTACTACTACTAATAATAATAATCCTATACAAATAATACAATATATAAAAGAGTGAATGATAAATGATGCACAGAATAATCAAACCAAGCAAAAAACTGACTTTCTGACCACCAGTGTTAATTTCAGCCTTGAGTACTGACAGATCAGATTTAAAGCTACACTATAACAATAAGTCTAAAATGTGCTGCAAAGATGATGAGTGCAATTTATAAATTAATCAGTGCACTTCCTACCACATGCACTGGTGGTAGGAAATAAAGTGAAGCCAATATCCGGGTACAGTTAAGTGTCAAGGATCTGGTCGCACTAGTTTGGACAAACTGTACTGTAGATAACATGAGCCAGGAAGGGCCAAAAACATGCATTTCCTTGTGATTAAAACATGAATTAATTGGTAAAACCACCTTTGTATTAAACATGACAACAAACCACAAAGCCATTTGGCTGTTGTCAGCCCTGGCACTGTGCTGTATTCAACATGCACGAGTAAGGACACTAATGGCCCTGTGTTTAACTCGGTGTGCAACCTTGGTTTTAAATGAAGGTTACATCCATTATCTGCTACCTTTAGGCTAATTTAACTCCCTGTTCCCTGAGAGGATGAGAGTGAGTAATGGAGGGGTTGCCATTACTCTCATCCTCTCAGCCTGCTGTCTTTCCCAACTGACACTTAACTGACACACTTAACTATGCCTGTTATTTATTTCCCTTTTGTTAACCATTATGGATGACAAAAAACCTCATATGAAAACGTGTATAGTTTACTTGAACCTACCACGGTCAGATTAGAGCACAATGAGAAGAAGTATAGGGAGTTACACTGCAAAAAAAATCCATTAAAAATCAATAAAGGGTGTGAGGTTTAAAAAAATGTGTTTATTAAAGGGTTAAATGAAACAAACATCCATCCATCCATTCATTATCTATACCGCTTATCCTTAGAGGGGGGCTGGAGCCAATCCCAGCTGACTGAAACAAACATTTCTATCCATTTTATTAATAATAATAATAATAATAATAATAATAATACCACTAATAATAATAATAATAGCCACCTGATTTGCCATTGCCGACAAGCAAAATCCTCTCAGCCCATCTCACGTATCTAAAAAAACAATTTTGATTTGCCTCTAGATTAAATGGCTCACCATGATGGCTATTTTCTGCTGTGTACTTAGTGAGTGCCTGAACGTCCCATGAGCCTCTTGGGCAAATTGCACCGTCAACAAGGCACAGCGGAGAGGGCGGAGCCATGCTGAATAAGGAAGCAGGGCTGTGATTGGTCATTCACTGTGACTGAAGCTAGGGAGCAGGGAGAGTGATTGAATGGGACAGAGAGAGAGGGAGGGAGGGGGGCACTGAGTGGGGAAACAGAGAGGCACGGAGGTAGCAGCAGATGGACTGCTGCACAGCCTGCAACACACATACAAAGGATAGACTGTATGTGTGACAGTGTGTGTGTATGAATGCTTAACAGATAAGCTGTGTGTAGGAGAATGGTTGTCAATGAGTGAGGGTTGTACCAGCAAGCGTCTTTCATGTCGTCTGGAACTGGATGCAGTGAGCAATAATCTCTCTTGAGCAAAAAAAGGATACAGACAAGTGAACAGGACACAGAAGAGTGAACACTTTTTGCTCTTCGCACTTTGGCTGCTTTCACAGGGCAGGTGCAAGCCCAGCAAACTACTGTAGTAAGCCTATTATCAATGTACGTGATAGGAGTATCTTGATAAATGCTACGGACTGTAGCAGGACATTTTGTTCATTTGAGTATCCCAAAGAAGAGAATTGTGTCTTTATCAAACGTAGTGAAGCGAGGATAGGTTGGAGGGCACCTTTGGGAGCGCAGAGAGGGGGATTCTCTATGGTGAAGATGAGCCTGGACCCTGTACAGGTGATGAGCGGACAGGTCAAGGAGCTCAAAGTTGCCCCTTCGTCCAACGGGGACAGCAGAGTATCATGGGAAGAGAAAGAAGAGTTTGATCAAGACCACTTGGGCCTCAGCACCAAGCCAAAACCAGTAAGTGTCACTGACCATTCATAAATATATATCAGTCCATCTGTGTCTATCTGTCAGTGTGTCTGTGTTTGTTAGCGATCTGGATTTTTAGAGGCTAGAATATCCAGATCATCAGGGTGCAAAGGCCTCTTGTTAAGATATTTACTGGACAACAAGTCCCAAGATCCCCCTGCCCTCCTCTCTTCTCATCTGCCCTGTTGCTGCTTTCCCCAGCTTAGTCTTAGTCAGATGTTTACGTTGCCCACGTGCAGCTCAAAGCGTAGCTCTTAAATGGGGGGGCAGAGGGTCATATACGGTGTGTGAGAGAGAGCGTCTGTGAGTTTTTGAGGCCACAGAGTTTGTGTGTCAAACTCCTATAACGGCCTTCTTTCTTGGGCGAGTGTGGAAGTAAGATAAATGAGCAGAAGAGCCAATTTTTTTGAGAGTGGTAATTCACGTTCTTCAGAATTCATTAATGACATTCAAGTTTTTGTTGTTTTTTCAATAGAATTTGGTCTCAAGGCTCAGTTACATCTTGTTACGTCCAATTATTTACAGTATTTTCACTCTGAATGAAAATAAAGGATATGATATCATGTATAACAAACTATGAGTATAAAACTCAGCAGAATCAAAGTTGTATAGAACTATATATATCTATCTATAACTATTGTCTTCAATGAAAGTGAATCAGAGGCTGATTTTGCTTACTCTGATCTATATTGTGAACAATTGTGAACCCTCCATAGTTAGGTTCCCCAAACAGGGGAACCTGTTTAGGGAACAAGTAAAACAAGTAAAAGAGAACTAGACACGCTCAGTGGCAGGGTTTAGTGCTGTTTATAGCACTGCAGGACTTCAACAGAGTGCACAGGACACAACAGTATTTCCAGGGAATGAGGGGACGGTATGCTGAGCTACTTTGAGTGATTGCAATTATATACAGAAAACAAAAAAACATACAGAACATTTGAGTGAGAAAGTGTTCATTGAAGAAAAGAGAGAGAAAAGTACAAATAGAAAAACAACGAAGAGTGAGCAAAATACTGGTGAGTACAGCAAACTGAAGTCAAGGTACTACAGCTAAAAGTAGCTAAAAGCTGAGTAATCTCTGCTGCTTGAGGATTAGTGTGCCCACAGTAGTGTATTTTCAGACAGTAAACATCCATTACTGCTTAACTATCAATCCAAATATAACTGCTTTACATACTGTAATAAAGATATGACCCTGGCCTAATGGACAGCACACATCCGTCTCTGCCTGCATCTGAAACTCTGTACACTAGGGGGTTTAACTATGAGTTTTAAGACACATAACAGCATTAGTGTATACTGCATGTGATTATTCATCAGGTAATGGACCACATGGATTAAAGGGCTTTTATTCAAATGAAAGGATGGTAATATGGCAGTTATAACTGAGCAGAATAAAGTTGTGGCCGTGATGACATCACTCTGCGTTCTTGTTATCATAGTACAATAGGGTTACCACATTAAACTTGTTGTTTCTTAGCATGAGGCATACTGTATTTTTAAAGGCACAGTGAAATAAAAATGACACTTTCCAAGCTTTTATACTGTGTCAGTGTGTGAATTATTCAGTTATCTCATGCTAGATATACAACTTACATATATGTAAAACAAAAAGCCATTTACTGGTGTTTTTACATCAAAATCCCTCCCTTTTCTCTTCCTAGGTGCACATACATTTCAATGTAGCCTGTTCACGGACACATATGAATGGAACCGTACATGTTAACATACTATAGGCTTAATATTTGTATTCTAGCAAAGACACATTAAATCATGACATTTTATTTACCTCAAAAATCAAGCGGTTAAATTCACCTCATGATGCATTTCCCTTAGTTATATGTTTTCATGGATGACAGCTCCCTTATGCATAATTAGCTACCCAAGAGAATGAATATAAAAGATAAATAAGGGATAATAATAGGTGTAAAATTGTTTTTAGTAATGGGAGCTAGACTCAACAACACAGGCCTCATTAATAAAAAAGAAAGGCAGTACTTACTCACTGCTTCTTTCATTTCATTTTAGTTATATCATTTTAATTAACATTAAACGACCAGGTCAGTCTAATTAAGTAACATGCATATTAAATTAAAGCCACTTCTCATTGAATCTGAAGGCAAGCGCCAAGAAGGGAAAATGACTCAGGAATTGTAGATAGAATACATAGAATGATTGGAGAGGACAAAACAGAATTTTTACACAAAAGTGTAAGGAATGGACTTAACAGTGTGTTTATATGCTGCAAACGTTAGCATGTCCGGCTAACTAGCTTACTTCACACAGCAGAAACCTACCACAGGCCAAGGAGCACATCGTTAGCTAACTACATTTTGTGGGACTACAGGTTACATTAAAAAAAAGTCCTGTTCACAACAAGCACATCCACTGCGTAGTATTTCCCTACTGTTTGGAAGCTGTGCCTGCATGCTATCAGAGTTTAGCAGCTGGATATGGGGAAGTTTACACTCCAGCAACCCAAGCCAAACCCGTTAGTTGATATCGCGCAACATTTGCCAAACTAATCGGTTAGTCTCCTAAAAGCCTTTTCTTTTGTAATGTTAAAAGTGAAACATACTGTTTCAAAAGCTGAACAATAAAGCATAAATGTAACTTCTGTGTTGATTGTCCATGTATGTAAGCTAACGTGAAGCAGGCTAAACAGGGTTATGTTAGAAAAAAATAAGAGTCTGACCTTATATTTTTCTTTATTATTTTTACAAGGAATAACTAGCTCTACACTGTAATACAAATAATGCTGTTTTATTATCCCATGTCTTCTAAATGGATCACCGTTAGCTTAATTAGCTAGCTAGCTATAGCTGATAAAACTGCCAGTGACTGTTTTCATTTCAGGGAAAGGCTGAAATTGTTGTTTTCATTCTTTGAACTAAACTTTGAGCATCTTGTATGTATCATGTATAGCCTTATCTCTATGTACATTAAAATGACTGTAATTTAGCCTTACTTTGTCAGTGCTTTTAGTAATAAAACAACAGTTCTGTCATCCTTCATGGTATCGCAAGTATGTTCAATTGATTTGTCTTTGAAGGCTTATACAGTACCAATATTTTAAAGGCCTCCTTCAGAAATATGAGGATGAAAGTATGCCTGAAACAACACACTAATAATAGGTAATTATACTGACAAATAGGCATAGAATCTTATGAAAATGACTCTATTCAGGTTATATTTTTCCCCTGTAAGACACACAAAGCAGCACTGATCAAATGCTGTATACACTAAATATGTAATCAAATAACATCCCATCAGCAGTCTCTGTCACTCCCTGGTTCATATGTGATCTTTACTATAAGGCCAATGTTGGCCTGATTTCAGACAAACCAGTACAATAACATTGCTGTTACTGGCAGTGTTCAGTCACTATCCCGTGTTACCATATCTGCCAAGGCCTGAACATACTGCATCATCACTGGCCTTTTACTTATCTATAAATATCAGCCCCCCCACCGCTACTCACCCCCTACCCCGTCACTTTCTGCTCACACTCTCACCTCTTTATTTTTCCCACTGCTTCCCCTCTGTTCTCTCTCTGTCTGTTGTCTGAAAACCCCTTCCACTTCTCTTTGTATTCTCAGATGTCTCACAGCTTCAGATATGTAAATAAGAGATGACTCATGGATCTGGGTTATGCACAGACACCAGTCCTGCTGATCTGGCTCTGCTCAGCTCTGACAGGATTAATATATAGGGTGGGGAAGAGAGGAAGGGGGAAGGTTTAACATCAATTTCCTTTTTTTTTCCTTTACGAGACAATATATTGTGCAGTAATTCCTAAGTGCATACAATACAGTACATAAAATAAACACACATGAATGTTTAGTTTTCATTCCCAGCAGGTTTAATCAATAAGTAGGAGGTGATTACGGTTACTGTGGGTCCCTATGCAGAGGAGCCTTGTGATAGATGCATTCCCCGTGGAGTGGGTAGGAGGCCCACTGAGAGAGGGCAGGCTGTTAACACTACCAGTATCAAATCACAGCAAAGAACTGGACCCTTGCTCTGGGATCACTCCCAGACTGTGTGACATGTTATTCATAGAGCAAACTGACTATAATGGATAAGCTGCACCAAAGGTCTTGTACATCTGCAAGGCTGTCTCTGAGCAGCATTCGAAAAGAGACCAATGTTTTCCACTGCAAACTACACAGCACATGGTGTCAGACGTGTCTTCTATGCAACTGTTTATCTTCATGTGTGAAAACTTGATTTAGGTGTCAGGCATTGCAAAGAAATATCTATGTTAACAGGTCAAGTATAGTCTTTACTCAAAATTAAGAAAACCTCAGATACAGTATTTTTGGGTGGATTTTTGGATTTGATGGATTGTCAATGAAGCTCAGTTGTAAATGAATGTTCTCTGAATACCCGATGAATAAAAACAACCTGTCATTCTGCTAAGGTGACAGGGAGACGAGCCCGGAAGGTGGAGGGAGGCGTGTTCTTCGTAAGTATGTCCCATCATCGTGTGAGGTCAAAGGTTGTGTCCATGGCTACTGAATGACCATCACCACTGCCCTTTCACCTTCTTTTAACCTCCTCCTCTGTGACGGCTGCCGATGTGCCTGCATGATCACGGACGCACCCACTCTACTAACCAACAACCTGACCTGATGCTTCGCCACGTGTGCTGTCATGTTGATTCATATTGAACTGGATAGTCACTGGCTGGACTGAGCCAATGAACCAGCATGCTGTGTTCTAATCACACAGACAGCCACAGACAGCTGTGGCTCTTTGATTTGTGAACTCATGCTGCTGTGATTTTTGAATTTTGATATTAGACAGATTATATGCTCTGCTATAGGCTGAAAAACTGTACCCCTATGGTGAGTATGAGGCCCAACTCAAAAAGTAAAGCTGAACTGAAATCTTTGAAAATTCTCCTAACTCTTGTGTAAGGAAATATAAACTGTGGACATTTTCCATTTTTTTCAAAAGAGAAGACCACTGTTTTTGGACATATTTGTGAAAACAGCATCTACGTTTTAAACCTCTGGGTGGGTGTTTCCCATGGCGCAACAGTTGACTGATATTTAAAGGTCGGTGTTGCTAGGAGACATACTGTCAACTTCCGTGGTATGCTACTGACTGGAAGACCATGGACGTATTATAAGAACTGGATACGGCGCCACGCTCAGCCTTGCTTCCAATTTTTTCCAGTGGCCACTCGTGGTATTGCAGCTAAAAATTCCCCTGTGGCCCAAAAAGCATTTTCCTCATTATAAAAGAGACGTCTGTAAAACTGTTGACAGGACACCTCCAACTGCAAACAAGGTCGATTATGACTCTTTCTATTCTGAATTTTTGATCCATGGAGGTTTTATATTTGTAAAACTTTCCTCAAGCCGAGAAAAGCGATTTAAAAATTTGTGACGTCATCACAATGTAAAGTCTATGGGCCGAGTGGGAACTCGCGGGCGGGGCCAGTGGGGGGAAACATTACTGTGCATATTCATTGGGCTGCATAACCCGGAAGTACACCCAGAAGCTAGAAACCTTTTTGGCGTATGCGCCAGGTGAGCAATTCTTATTGGACTGAATAGGCGCCATCTTTGGGTCCAGTATCCAGTTCTTATAATTCATCCATGTGGAAGACGTGTTAGCCTCGTAAAGCCTGCAAACTGATATAAGACGTTTTTCCCTCCTTTTTGAACAAGCCCACATTGCGTTGGTTATGTAGCGTTTTAAGAAGTCTTACTTTATAACATTGAACATTTGGGAGGACAGATCGTGCTGTTAACACACTTGTACACTTGTAAAGTGGAAGCTAGCGAGCTATGCTAACTAGCTTCCAAAGCTAGTTAACCTAGTTTGCTATCAGTACCACTGATTCCCACTAGCATTACCTTATGTTCAAGTTCTTTCATCACCTGCTGAGCCATTGGCAGCTCTTGCACACTCGTTAAGTGTTCGTCCTGCATTTTACAAAGGTGGATGTTCTAGCGTTAGTCTGATCATTTGCCATCACCACAACAGAATCCATTAACGCTGTCAGAACTCACATCAGCGAGTAGTCCTGTGACCTCAGCACTCATTAGGTTACCTTGTGATTCAGCATCACAGAGTAACATAGGAGTGCTCATATCACAGTTGGGACTAAGCAGCGGCTAACAACTTCGGCCCAAGCTGGTTAACTGTCTGTGGAGCCGTTGGAATTGTGTGTCATATTATGATTTTAGTGCCCACACATGCACCCTGGGGAGAAGCTCTGTTTCTCTCTCGTGACAAAATAAAGCTGGGTTCATCAGTGGTACAAACACTACCTTTACACACACCTGTGTTTGTATACGTTGCCATATGTAGTACTCGTAGTGTCACGTATTTTTCTCCATAGTCAAATTGATTGAGTCTGATGTGAACATTTTTCACTTGATAAAACATGTGTGCCTTATAAATGCATAATGACAAAAGACAACAGTTGTGTTGTATGTACTGTATGCATGTATTTATATTTGTAAAAACATGTATTAACAATTCAGTTCAGTGGACACAGAAATACAGAAATAGAGAACTTTGCAGAGAAATTGTTAAAACTGGATTATGTTTGATCAAATTGAACTTTTAATCTGATTTTAGATGTGGGTCAAGATTAATCCTGACAAGATGACGTGTGTGTGCGTGCGTGTGTATGTGTGTTAACAGGTAAGTAGGTGACATGTCAGCAGGCAGTGGTGTTGTGATGGAATAAGGCTAAATAGAGGGACAGTGGCTCAGTGTCCCTGTGGGCTTGTGGCCTATTTACCAGCACACAGCCATCAGGGCATGGATGGCACAAACATGCATGTGTGTGTAGAATACACAGATTTCTGTCCCACAAACACATGGATGTAGACACACATTGACTCAGAAGCATGCATTGTTTATTAGCATTATGTGCTTTTGCCTTTTTGCATTGCATACATTTTTATTTTTCCAGTAAAGTTTAAAGTTTTAAACACTGTACTACTAAGCAATACAATAGTCAACATTTTCTCTATTATTAGATGTGTTAGAGTATTATTAGATTTATCTTATCATTAGATTATTGTGGGCAACATGCATGATTTAGAGCCTCTTTGGAAAAATGCAAACAAAAGATACTTGCAACCACATGTTATATACTATACAGCACATTCAACCACACATTTGGGCAAAGTTATGTGCATTGGTACAACCCTCACACACATGCACACATACAGACTTTCACAAGCACATCACTGTACTTTAAATTAGTTAGTTTAAATTAGCCCCCTCTCTTCCCACCACCCAGGCATCATCTGAGCTGCTGCCCGCTGTGGGCACTAATGCCGGCTGCCCCCATAGGAATGTCGCCCTCCCCCTCCACACACTAGCACCAGAGCGTAAACACACACATTAGGCAACATGAGAGCAACATGAGGCCACTGTGCCATCCAGTACTGTTCATTTGAGTTCATGGGGGAACAGTCTTCGACAAGAATCACACGCACACACACACACACACATAGAGCTCCAAAATCATCACGCTCTCTGCGGGGCTCTGACACTGCATGTCCATTTGGTGAGTCACTGCACACTGACCATTTGACATAAATGCGTGCGCCCCGGGCAAAATATTAGAATCACCTTTTATGTTTTATGCAATATAATTTGACAACTACACAGAGCTGAATCAAAAGCCTTCTGACAGAGTCTCAACAAACACTGAACATTATGAGCTTCAAAAAGAAAGGATTTGTTGTTGGAACTCTTTTTCTGGGGAACAGTGAGGCAGAACAAGTTTGTCAATTTTACATTTTGTCCACCCAACTGGAATTTGTGTACAATGTAAATAACCAGCTGTACAGACATTAAAAGTTGTCACTTGGCAAGTAACAGCTTGTGTTTAACTATGACAAGAACCAGTTGGTCTTTAACAGCACCACTGCATGCTAAGCTAATTTTTAATAATGTGTGCTTGCCGCACTCCTTTTAAAATGTTGAATAAGACGATTTCTTAAATTACAGAATACAATATAAGGGACTGTATGAAAATTATTAAGGGTGAAGGTGCAGTCAGGAAATGGGGAGAGTATTGTAATTTTTATTTTAGCTGAGGGGAGGGTAGTCTGACTTTTTTGGGAGAGCAGAGGAGGGTCTTTTGTTCCTTTTCTTTCCCCATACTTATACTTTATTCCAGCTTTCCCATGTGAGATTTACTATATACAAAAGAAATCAAAATAGTTATATCAAAAAGATATCTTTCAGTGGTGCCAGGATATGGCTGTTTACTAATATGATCAGTTCTGCAGGCGCGTTTTCAGTCCACGGCATGTTGGTTGCATACACTGTAAAAATAGTTTTCTATTAAAGTATTAAATGTTTAAATTGGGGTACATCATCTTAAATGAATTTTACCAACTTAATACTATTATGTTATTTTTAAGATATTGGTGGGAGAGTCAAGGGGAGGGTCCAAAGAATATATTAATAACATGGAGGAGGGTCTTTCTTTTTAAAACATGAAAAATAAGGTTCAGCCCCCCTCCTCACCATAATCATTTTTGTACAGTCCCTAAGAGTCAAAAAAGGAGTTGTAGTTGCAGCTGTAGTGTATTGTTTTCTTGCTGCCACTGTGAATGAAGCATTTGGAAACGGGTGGTCATGTGGTCATAAATGCGTAGTCTTCTTATCCCATGATTAGAGATGACACCATTCTACTAATCATACTCTAGATCTCCATTCATACTGTTTGCTGCAGCTCCAGGATAATTAATAGGTTGTAATGGCATTACAGCAGATAACAGGCCTGACAATAAGTGAAATGTATCACATGTTTTTGCATGTAGCACAGCATGCGTTGTGATGTGAAGAGCTCTAATAATTCCTTTAACTGTTTCCAAATACAGTTTTAATGATGTTGACCCTGAGGTGTCATGTATATACGCATGCACTTGTAAAAAGGAAACAACAAAGTATTATTAGCAGGGTTTAGTTTGAGGGTCAATTTGCACCACAGGTAAAAATAGGCTCATTCATTCCTCTGACACCTTTCACCTCTCCTGCCCCTGTGTTTTCCACTCATCTTCTCAATGGGTCATTACTGTTCGCTCATCTTCCCTTTTCTTCTGTTTCTCCCCATCATGCCATTTTCTCTCTTGTGTCTCTGTTTTCTTGCAGCCGAAGCCAGAGAACGCAGTGACCGTCGCCGTTTCCTCTCGGGTCTTGTTTCGGACTGAGCGAGAGCAGAAGGTGTTTGAGCAGGAAGGCGTGGAGGAGTACCTGAGATACCAAATCGAACACGAGAACGAACCCTTCGCCCCGGGACCCGCTTTCCCCTTCATCAAGGTTAAAGCCACACAAACGTACACTCCCAGACACAACAAATACAGTACAGACTTTGATTTGCACACTGAACATTTGAGTTTTTTTGCTGTCCTGAGCTTCTTATAGCTGACTGTTGCTGTATCCTGACAGGCTCTGGAGACGGTGAACACTCGTCTGCGGGAGCTGTACCCGCAAAGTGAAGAACTGTTTGACATTGTTTTGGTGACGTACAACCACGCACACGTAGGGATCCGGCTCATCAACACCATCAACCATCACAGTGAGTCTTACAGAGATCGAATTATAAAGTAGAATTTGAAAATGTACCACTTTGGCAACCCCAGTGGCACTATCAGGAGACGCAATGTGGCAGACAGAATAGTGGCTTTAAATAGCTTCCTGTCATTGATAGGATAGTCAGATATCAGATTTCAAGCACCCACACATACACTTATAATTCAGTTTGACAAGATCAATATCTCACTCTCCATGTAGCCAAACTGAACATATAACACCCCCTCACCCCCAGTCACTTATTCTAAAACACATAAATATAGAATATAGAATGTACATTAAATGATATAGGAGAGAAAAAATAATAATAGTAACCATTGTGAGTAAATTTGAGAACAAAACAAAACAAAATATTAAGGTAGAAAAGAAAAAAAGACATCCAATCCAGTAAATAACGTAAAGTAAATAATGTGCAAATACAAGCCTGTATGTCAGCTATACTGTGTGTGAGTGTAGAGGCAGTACTCAGGAATAGTGACAGAGGAAAGCTTTTCCACATCTGGTAAAAAAGGACTGGCAAGTTTTGTCAAATTTGGAGGAGGCACTTTTCAATATAAATCAGATACATTCAAGTGCAACATAGTAGAGAATGTCTTTAATCTATAAGAAATTTCAGCAGTATAAGACATCTGGCCAATAAAGTCACAAATGCTACAAAATTAGAAAAACAATGCTGTGACTGTGGTAAATGCGCATTGCATTTTTAGAATGTCTGAAAATGTGTGTAAATATCTCAAAACAGAAACTGTGTAATGATGGACAGGACCAAAGCCTGTGATAAACCTACATAGACAAGGAACGCCTGGACTTGTTATATACATCATATGATTCAGGGGAACCTACCCATTCTTTCTGGTGCAGTGTAAAGTCACCATCATGCATTACCTTTGTGTGAGAATATCATATTTGACATTAAAACAAAAACACCCAGTAAGTAACTCCATAGTCAACCTGGGAATTCTTGTTTTCTTTAATGTGAAAAGTTATATTTAGGTGTTTTGGAACACTTTGGTGCAAATACACATTTTTCCTCAGTGAGTTACAGCCATTTATTGGATACTGTCCTGGGCGTTTTTTCAGTAGATAATGTGACAATATACACATTTTGGTAATGTCTTTATATTTTGGTCAATATCACCTCTGAGAGTAAACAAAGTGTTATATATCATTGGAAAATAGACAACCTAATGTCAATATATTACATATAGAGCAATTTTCCACTCAAGTGAGCCAGCAAGCTTCTATTCCTGTATCACGTGATCGCACGCACCGTAAATCGGCCCTGATTGTCATAAATGCAGCCTTCAAATTGCCTCGGAAAGCTGAGAATCTCACGGTTCTGACACAATTTAAAGCTCTATCATAAACTGTTCCAGAGTTATTTAATGTTTTGTAGTACATGTCGGTTCTAAAGGGTTAAAGGGGTCACAGACCGGGTCTGTCTCTGGATACATTTTATGGAGCCTGACTTTGGTCCAATAAATTGGAGTGTTTTGTATTTTTTGTATACAAAACAAAACAAAACACTCCAATTGTATTTTTCCAAACCCAACACATGAAATTCATTCAAAAAAAACATGGCCAATTAGTGATTATGAGTTCTTTAGTTCTTTACTTTGTTGCATCCATTCTTTGTGACTTTGTGTTTTTATTAAACTGTTTCCTTGTGCAACTTTAAGAACATAAAGCTTACCTGGACAATAAGATGTTAAGACGCAGACTTTGATGTAATGAGATAATCCAAGTTGGTCAGGATACTGAAGCTGACGCAAGCTCAGCTGAGAGACAAACAGCAAAGTGTATGAACAGCTGACTGACGGGATCCTTCCCAGGGAAATCTCAGACCCTGTGGTGACATCTTCCTCACAGACCGCTTCCTGCTCGGCTTCTCAAATGTTTTCATATCCTCAGAGCTTCGGGCCGGGGTGAGTTCAAGACTGCCTCCTTTGGGATGTAAAAATAATCCGAGAGGCCCGAAACAAAAACAGGTCCGAGCGGAGCCACCAAAGTGACGCACTGCCCTCCAGATGCTTCCATGTTAGATCTCTCTGGTGGCTCTCTGCATGAGGGGCCCAACACATTCAAAGAGTCCCCTGACCTCTGACCTTTCCTACTGAAGTAAGGAAAACATGGCTTCTCTGATGTCACACAGATAAAGGTTTGTTGAACATCATCCCTGCAGTGTTGGCCAGTAATGGGTCTCCCTGGGTGACACAGACATAAAAGATGATTAAGAAAGGTTTACTCTCTCCTCAGCTCTCCACATTTGAAACTGAACCTGGACACCTCAGAGAAACATTTAAATACTCATTTATCTCTCATCAGCTGCTTATGCTAGCTATTTCTAACAGCTGCAGGATGAGGTATAAAGTTTTTCACCTTGCATTTAGATGACTGGGGACAACTATACAGTTAATGCATGGCTGTGAATGACAAGGTGCCCTCCAGCAATTTCATGCATCTACTTTACATGTATACATCACAGGACCCAAGGGCCAAGATGATTGGCAGGTCCTGTAATGTGCTCTTTGTGCAGAAAATTGAGATTTCATATGATGACATTATTGTTCTCTATGGAAATCAAAACTGGAGCCACTACACGACCTCATATATGCAGGATGCATAACATCCTACACGGACACACACCTAGCTACTATGAGAGGAGAGTGTTAAACTGCATAATGAAGCTGCTCATTCTTTGATGTGACAGCAGTGTCTCTGCAGTCCTGCTGATTTCCTGCCTTCCTATTACCATGTTTTAGATCTTCCGAACAAGCAAATAAATCATACAAAGATAGATGATATGAGAACATTTTTGCAGGGGGAAAAAAAAAGATACAAAGACTCCCACGCTCCGGCACCCGTCGTAAAGGCAAGGGGACACTTGGGAGGTTTGATACAATGAGGTACAGCATACTGCAGGGGTCAAACTCACCAGGGCCCGACTACAAAGCTAAATAAACCATTTAGAAAATCTGTAGAGGACAGTTGGTTCTTTGAGATCACTCAGGGGGGTTTAAAGAACACTGTCTCTCTGTTTCTTTTAGTCTCCGTCATATTGTATCTGTCTGTCTTTGTTTCTTTATGTCATACATCTTTTAAAACTGCACTACACAACTTTGAACTTTGGCAAATCCAAATAACACTAAGAGTCTGACAGGATACAATAGTTTACTGCTGTTAAGTTCACATTTGTCTGGACGGAGCTCTGACTCACAGCTATTCAGGATGCAGTTCGTCTTTTTAGGTTTTTATTCACAAGATTTTTTTCTTCAATTTTCTCTGCTTGCTTTCTTTCTCATAAAATATTGAATAGTTTTCACCTCTTCAGGCCTCTGACAATTTCTTTTTAAATTAAACAATCTGAGAGGCTTAGAGGAGAAAATCTCTCCTGGGTTGAACTGCTCACAACTTATAGACATAGATATATGACCAGGGGTTGCATTTGGTCCATTTTGAGTGGGGTCACTAGCCAAAAAGTTTGGGAACCAGTGTGTATTTGGCAATAAACAGTCACTGGTTAGTGCATCTATGTCCTGCAAGTCCTCAGACTTTCTGTTGATGGTGGCTCATGCTACAACCTAAATGTTTCATCTTCTGTTTCATTAAATGGCTGCTGGGGAAAAGCTACCTGTACCACCCCGATGAAGGCGAAATAGCTACATTTTGGTGAATAAAGCATGGTGTACTGGAGAAGAGTTGTGGATGTGTTTTAATTTTGATAGATTAGTATTGAAGCTTACGGTGGTCTGCAGCTTGCTGTGTCTGTGTTCTCATAGTTAGAAAAAGGTACCTGATACCTAGTGTTCAAAACCACAAATGTAAAAGCTTAAATATTCGTAAAAAAACAGAAAGAAAAGGAAAACCGGATATTTGTGTAGATGAAAATGTCTCAGATGATTATTCTGAATTTGATTTATCATACACTGATTCACAGAGACAAATTGCCACCAGTTTGATTCCTGACTTCAGAATTTCATTTGGACAGGCGGTGTTTATTTGTAGAAACAAGACACCCTTTGTTGTTGTCCACATTAGCAATTCCAGTGTACTTTCATAAAGACCTCTCCCCACAAACCAAAACAAAAATAGCTAAATCTCTTCATCTTCATCCTCTTTCAGTTGTAAAACTACAAATCTGTGCTTCACACACAAATAGTAATTTCTGCGCAGCTGCACAGATAGGTCAATCACACTGTTTAGTAGTCATGATTAGCACTAGTCAGCTTGTGAAAACAATTGTATAATGTTGTCTGTGGCTCTGGAGGAAGCTTTATCGAGTCTGAGAAAGATGTCATCAGGATGTCATCAGGATTACCTTTGCTTGGACCTGGACACTAAACATTTATAAAAGTAAACGTGTTACAAACTGGGGTTGTGGAGTCTGAAAAGCATGTGCATTTATCAGGCAGGGAGGGTCTATTGAAAATATCCTATTGGTTGCATTATGGGAAATGTAGGATCCAGCTGTTGTTGTGTGTGACTTATACTCAGGATTAAAAGCCAGGATATTTCGGCTTCTGCTGCATCGATTTTGACCATTCTTTTATTAAATGTGTTTCTCACAAGTCCCTCATCTTTATGGAAGTGCAATACTAAATTGATGGAGTGCCCCTTTAATGTAGACATTTTTTGCCTAGTGCAGCTTTAAATAAATGCCATAACCTTGCCGTCTCTCTTTTCATAATCAGCACATCAATCTCCCACCCACACTGACTTTCACTTTTCTATATCTCCATCTATCTTGGGTGTCACCCACCTACTCTCATTCTATTATAACCTTCAACTCTTCTCAAACTCATTCTATCACATCGCCAACCCAACATTATAGTCTATTACTTCACTCCTGTGCCCTTTCTAAGCACACATATCAGCTCATACATATGAGCTCATTTTTCATGAACAGCTCTGTAATTATGGATCTTCTCTTAATATCAGCCTCCTCTCGTTCTCCACATAGCGTCTCTGTGCTGCTCTTTGGATCAGCCCACAGCAGCGAATCAAGAGCCTCCCTCAGCCAAAATGCAAGCAGACACTTTCCCACCAGTCTCAATGCCTTCTGCCGCTCATCTGCACAGCCCTGCCCCCCCTACAGTCCCCTCTTCCCCCTTCTAGTTACCCCCCTCTTTGGACCCTCTCCACCTTTTAAGTGCTTGTAAGTTTATCCTCTTACCCTGTCCTCACCCCTCATGCCCCCTCCACTTCACCTCCTATGATTTCTGGAATTTCATGTCGTGAACTCCATGACAAATTCAAAGCCACAGCTCCCAGCAGAAATTAGGACTTTTCAGTTTTGTTTCTGTATCTCATAGTCTGTAAAGAAACAAATAAATACATGTAACAGTATTGTAATTGATCTGTAATGCTGCTGATGTACTGTATGTTGACATTTAACACTGGGCAATGTGCTGAAACTAAAAACCTTGTTGCTGTTTGTTCTTCTTGTCCCCAGACTTGTTCATCGAGAGGTTTTGTATGACGGGGGGAAGCAGTCCTATTGGCTACCTGAAGGCCTGGCACACCAACCTCTACCTGTCTGCTGACGCTGACAAGGTCAGGGAGGCGCTGGCCGAAGGTGAGCACACACACACACACACACACAGATGAGGAAGATAAAGTCTAATTTTATAAGGTATCTGTTACTTTAGAATGAAAAATGATGACCTACAGGAAAGCCAAAAAGTAATATGATTGCAAAAAAACCCCAACAAATTGGGATGTTAACATGTTGCACCAGTGAGTATGTTTAGATGCACCCTATCCCAGTTTTTAGTCTTAACTCTTTTTTAATTCTTTTTTTTAATGATGTTTTATTATGTATGTATGTTTATACAGAAAAGATTATTGATCATCCGGTATGCATGATTTTGATATTATCCAGGGGCCGTATTTATCAAACTTATAGGAAATTATTTATTTATAATTTATGTCATGATATGCAAATATGTAAATATTTAGGCAGGCATGTCTATCATGTACTTCCAGTAAATCTGTTATTTCTGAAGCAGCTGGGTTAACTACCTGACCAGTTGAAGATAAACCCACTTTGATTTTTAGCTGCTTGGACGCTGCTGCCTTTACCACATCACTCTGCTGGATTTAGCTTCTCCATCTGGTCATCAGCAATAGAAGACGAGTGAAATATAGTTTAAACTCCACATCCTCCATTTCTGCATGTAATGTAGATCACCATCACGTCATCGTATTTTTTTGTTGTACTGACAAACTACGCCACAGTTTCTATCTGAATACTTCAGCTAGCATATTCAGGTTTACATTTGCAAACGCACAACTGCGACCATAACCTGGCCATAACCAGAATAGCAGTGTGCATCTAAATCCACAGTGGTTTTGAAGTGAGTTTATCATTGTAAGTGCAGTTGTAATGGCAGAATTATTTAAAAGTCTTGGAAAGTGGTTGGCAGTTTTTTTTCCGGAGGAAAAATAAATGAAAGTTGCAAAAACTCCAGTACTGCCTTTAAACTTCAATTTAAATGGAAAGAAGAATGATGTTATTCAGTTCTTACACACACGGCGAGCTGCGAGTAAACGTTTTTTCTGTCCTGTTCGCATAATGAGTAGCAGTGACTGACATCCTCTCCAGTGCTGCAGTGCCATTACCATAAATCAGCATATTGATTATTTCCTCTCTTTGTATTTTCTTGATGGATTCTTGCTTGTCACGGCATATCAAGAAATACACTAAAGGGAATACCAGGAGACGGTAACATCCCATTTGCTCTGGCTGTGGCTCTGAATATGTATCAATATTTGAAAACATGCGCTGCTCTCTGCCAAAGAAATACAAGCTGTTAATATGCTCCGCTGACACGGAGCTGGAAACAGAATATATTGATGTGAAATTTGTGGGACGTGAGGTGACAACCGCTTCTGAAGGTTTAAATTTGTTCAGTGCGGCACATTTCATGGTGCATTATTATTGCTGTCAAAAAGGAAGAGCACATACCGAAATAGAGCAGACCAATTAAACAGATTGTGTTGAAACCAAAGAGAACTGAAAATCCTGCAAAGCTAACCCAGAAGGAAAGATGAAACCAGTTTGTAATTGCAAAAACAATATTTGTATTAGCTTAGCTGACACAGAACATTTTAGCAATCAGAACCAGAAAACAACATATTCTATCTACTGTGTCACAGTCTGTGTGTGTAGAGGGCTGAGGGAAAATGAACTGGAGTGCTGACTGATCGCAGTGTGACCACATACCTCTCAAGGTGACTTCAGGGATATTCTTCATGTGACTTCCACGCTTAATGTCACTAATGCAGTGACTCTGTGGGAGGAACACACCCACCAACAAACCCCCCTCCCACACTCACACAAACACAGTCAAGCAAAGGAAGTGCCCTTGACATTTTACTCAAAAGGTCTTAATTAGCTGTGAAGCCATTTGTTAATACTTCCTGTAAGCTGGAGGCCATTATCTGTTCTTTTTAATAGCACTACAGCTGTAACAACGTCAATGAAAACATTCCTGATTTGTTCTATTTTACTGTCCCTTAGCAAGTAATGTTTCTGTCCGCTTGATTCTGATCCAACCAGCACTGGTCTGTTTTAAAGTAAAGGGAAGTGAAGTGATATGTAAAAGCTGGTTTTACTTTAACAAGTAATGTTTCTGATCCAATCAATATGATTACCTGCAGGTATCAAATCAGTTTAATTTAAATGAAAGTAAAGTGAAGTGAAATGTGAAAGCTGGATTTACCTCAGCAAGTAATGTTCCTGCTCACTTGATTCTAGGTATCTATCGGTTTCATTTTGAAGTAAAGTGAAGTGAAATAAAGTGAAGTAGAGTGAAGTACAGTAAAAGGAAGTGAAGTAAAAGTGAAGTGAAGTAAGGTAATATGAAGTAAAGAAGTGAAGTAAAGTAAAAATAAAGTGCAGTGGAGTAAAAAGTTAAAGTAGCATAAAGTAAAGGGAAGTCAAGTGGAGTTTCTACAACCACCACCATCCTTTAACTGTCTTCAGCTAATGTATTGTTGAACCTATTCTGTGTTTGTGTTCAGGCATTGCAGCCGCCACCATGTTCATGCCAGAGAAGCTGACAGAGGTATCAGAGTCCCAGCTGAGGGTGGCATTTGATGGTGATGCCGTCCTCTTCTCTGATGAATCTGAGCGCATCTTCAAGGCCCACGGGCTGGACAAGTTCTTCGAACATGAGAGGGACAATGAGGACACGCTATTGGATCATGTATGTAGTTTCCACTGGAAGTCTGTTTGGACATGTTCTCTTGAACAGTAGCTAATGCACTGACACCATAAATACAGTTTATTATGTTACTTTACGTTAAATAATTATAGATGGAATCAGTTCAGATTGCATTTTACTCATTCCCAGAATGGGTTTGGTTTTTTTGTCATTTGTAATTAAAAAGAAAAAAAAGCCTCTTACAGAAACTGAGGCAACAAAATGTAGGTGAGCTTTAAACCCTAATCTCCTTTGGAGCGTTACATTGCCATTTCCATGCAGCCCTAATCACCTGTAAATGATTATGCAGATGTTCTTGATATAAAATCCATTTCATTAACTGATTATCCTATGAATAAATTATGCAAAATGATATGATAAATGGTTTTCAAATGGCATTGGGATTCAGACTGTGAGTTGGTGCGTTGTCCTGTCAGACAGCCAGCCATTTATGAAATTTGCTTTGAGCTGTGCAGGCTTCAAAATGCCTACATTCAAATAAATTGATACTGTGTGTGCTGCATGTACATAAAGATGTGTCATGACAAGTCAATGACAACTTATGATGCTAGTAGTAAAATACGCAAAACAAGACACATCTCACCAGATCTGCTTTATCATAATCTCTGTCTTCCTCTCTGGCAGGGTCCCCTGAAGGGCTTCCTGGAGGCACTGGGGAAGCTCCAGAAAAAGTTTTACGCTAAAGGCCAGCGCCTGGACTGTCCCATCCGAACATACTTGGTCACAGCTCGAAGCGCAGCCAGCTCTGGAATCCGGGCGCTGAAGACACTCAGGGCCTGGGGCTTGGAGATCGACGAGGCCTTGTTCCTTGCAGGAGCACCGAAGGGCCCCATGCTGGAGAAGATCAGGCCTCACATCTATTTTGATGATCAGATGTTTCATGTGGAGGGAGCGGCTGAGATGGGCACCATCGCTGCCCATGTGCCCTACGGCATTGCACAGAAACATAACCCCAAACACAACACCGGTGTGGGGAAGTAGACAGCAGGACCTCAGATGCCAATGGCACAGTCATCCAGCCAGAAACAGAACAAGAGAAGAAGGATGGGATGGAGAAACATCAAAGAGAAGAGCAAAGTGAAGTTGAGAGGTTTCAAAGCACTTGGAAAGATGAACTTGTGTGTGGAAATGCATCATTTCCGTACTGTAGCAATTGTATTGTAAGTTTGTTTTATCACAATGTACACTGTCTCAGCTTAATGCTATCATGTTAGGAGTTAGATACAGGTGTGGGTAGAGATCAAGTAGAGGTCTGGATACCAAGTGTCCCTCAGCTTTACATTTCAAAGCCTCACTCTACTCAGTACTGAGTGTTTTGTCAAATCTTGCTTTATACAGGAATTTCGAAGGTGCTTGATTGCCATGATGACCTGCTATTTCTCTCACTACTACTTGTCTTCATAAAGAAAACAATGAATGTCAGTGAATGCTGGAGGATAACGAATGAACGGTTTCACTGATATTTACATGACTCCTGTTTAAGTACAGCACAGAGACTACACTGTATGTCGTCAATAAATGAGGCATAAGCACAATGCAGAGATATTATGAGGTTAAACATTATAGTGATGTACTGTAGCACAACTACTACTGTACTGTAGTTTGTGTCAATGATTTTATAGAGTTTGACTTCACAAGAATGTTAAATCGTTTATTTGCAACTATACAAACTGTGTTGTATATTACTGAAGATGGCAATATTATCTACTATTGTGTTAGTCTAAAACAAATATAGAAAGCCACAAGTTTCAGTTGGTGCCTTAGTTTCAATGAAGACACTATTTTTAGCCATACTAGCAGTCGATCCAGTACTTTGGTCCAAAGTGAAATATCTCAACAACTGTTAGATGGATTGCCATAAAATTCAGTACAGACATATATGGTCTGCAGAGAATGACATCTAATGAATTTGGTGGTGATCCCCTGATTTTTCATGTTGCTTCACAGGTCAAAAGTCAAAAGTTTCAGTTCATGACAGAACTCCTCTAAAGCTAATGACTGATCCCCCTTCGCCTCAGCTGTACACAGTACCATTACCATGCTAAAGTTTATCCTTTTAGCATGTTAAATATATTTCATATTACAGAAGAAAGTGTATTATTTTATTATTCTGTTAGTCCAAAACAAATATAGACAGCCATAAGTGGGTGCCTTTAGTTTCAATGAATATACCATTTTAGGCATGCTAGCAGCGTGATCTTGGTCCAGAGGGAAATATCTTGACAACTTGGAATTTGCTTGTCTGTGACTTTTCATGTAGCACCACCAACAGGTCAAAATTGTACAAACTTAAGCTCAACACTTCAGTTCACCCTCACAGCTACATTAGCATGCTATGGTTTCCTATTTTAGTATGTTGAATGTATTTCATACGCCTGAATATAGGAATATCGTTTTATTATTCTGTTAGTCCAAAACATATAAAGGCAGCCATAAGTTTCAGTGGGTGCCTTATTAGTTTCAATGGATACGCCTTTATAGCCATGCTAGCAGTGTGTTCCACTTTGGTCCAGAGAGAAATCGACAACTTGGAATTTGGTGTCCCCTTTCGTGTAGCACCAGCAACAGGTTAAAATTGAACGAAACTTAAGTTCACTTCAGTTGTGACACAGCATCTTTAAAACTAACTAAACTGAATTCCCAGCAGTTGCAGCTGTACACTACCATTAGCATGCTAACGTTTACCATGCTAGCATGCTAATGTTAGTGGTCTTAAAGCTGATCTGAGCCTAACGACTAAGCACAGGGTACACTGATTAACGTCGAGTGAATTCTGACAACTCTGGTCTGAAATGTCCCTAAAATGGCAGCTTGATGAATAGCATATATGGCTTTGCTCACTCAGGCCAAATATTAGGCTACATTTTTGCTCCACTAGTGGTAAGAAGAAGCAACGTTTTATCTCATGTTTAATCCATCCAACAATTTAGCTTTCCAGTGTAGCCTATATAATGAGTATTACAGCCTTGCGGACTGTCTATGGCTATTCTTGTTTAAAAGTCACCCTGGTAGCTAATATGAGGGCATTACAGCCTCTGTGCAGGGTGTTGTGGTTTCTCACCAACTGAAGTATCATCATAACAGATGTTCAACAAGCAGCTAGCTTGATTTTACTGCCCTCTCCTGTACACCAAGGCTAGTACAAAGTCACCCTCTGCTAAGATGGCATTGATTGTTGTAAAGTTTAACCAATTTAACTACATCTGGCAATGAATACCCATCTGGCAATCAATACATTGTTTCAGTTACAGTATGACTTATGTTTGATTGAAAAACATGAATTTCTCTTTCATTGACAGAAAGGCCACAGTGGCCTTTTGAAAATGTCAATCCACTTCACATCACTCTGTCACTGCTGGCAAGTCCTCAGAAATCTTCCACCTGCTGTATATTTAGCGATGCTTCATTACACCACATCGGCCTTCTGAGGGCCTTCAAGCTCAGGAAAGTGACAAGCAATCCACCAGTTTAATTTCCCAGCCAAAACACATAGTTAAACAGATGTGTCTTTTGGCAGACGTTTGCCCTAAACTGATGGCTGACTTATCAGAGGATAAAGTTTTCAGCAGGATGAGCTAATCAGTCAGGGCAGTGCGGACTTTAGGGTGACATTCAGGAATAGATTAAAGCAGACGAAGCAATGTTTGAACAGTTTATGACGACTTTATTGACACTTGTGAAAGAAAATGGCGTTGCAATAAGAAAATGTACATGAACAATAAATAAAGATGTAAATTAAAGTGCCTGCTTTACTCATTAATGAAAATAGACTTAGATTGAATGACTTCTATGATGAAACACGCAAGATGAACACATAACTCCTGCATTGGGAGTCACTGATTGTGCACTCCTTCACTCTACCATGGAGTGGCAGCACTGGAATGATAAATGACCTGCCGCTGCAACTGGTCTTCATTCACCACATGTTTTTATTAAGGATGAAAAATGTTGGGGAATGTATCACTTGACATTGATTTAATAACTCCATGTACATTCAAGTTATCTTAAATGATATGAACATGTTATCTTTACATCTTTTCTTTTTCCATGCCTTCCTTATTTCTTTTTATTTCCTCTTTTTGTCCTTCCTAATCTTTTCCCCGTTTACTCTATTTTTTCAAGCTTCACAATGACCAGAATCATACCCCAGCTGAATTGGACCTTCCCAGCAGAGTCTGGGTAATAAAAGCCAGAAAGCGCCAACAACCAGTGCTGGTCTATCTGGAGCCATATTGCTAACAACACCACAGGGATGGGCTCTGCTGGTAAACGCTGATGGATTGACATTCATGTGGATTTTATAAGCTCCAAAACAGTGGGCCGATGTTGCTGGCAACATACAGTAGAGAGCAGGGGCAGAAAGATAAGATATGGCCAGCTGGCGAACTGTTCATGCACAGTTCATAATGACACACATGTGCAGGTTGCCAGCTGTATCCATAAACAGACAATAACCATCAATATGAATGGAGAATAGTGAAAGAGGATGGCTCTGTGCTTCACTATGCCAGATTGAGACGGTGCCTGGGGACAGAAATGACCATAACAACCCACTATCCTGCATCCTACAGATACCCCAGTTAGTGGATAAATGCTGGGAGGTGCTCAAGTGAAGAAGAGATAAAAAGAAATTGTGGATCAAGTAGATTTTTTTCTTGGATATATTTTCATTTCAGGCGTTATAACTAGCCCGTGCTCTTCTTCAAGGCAGAGATCATAAGATTGGTTGATCACTCTTGTGATGGGAGGACAATCATGCAAGTGCAAAATTGCAAGGAAAAGAGATAGAACAGAGTGATGAGGGGAGTTATTTTATAGATTAGGGATACGTTCCACTGACTCCAATTGATGACTGAATGTGGGACTTTACGTAACAGACCATAAGCTCAAATATAAGCAGTCTTACTGCCAGATGTGACCTACAGAGGAGAGGCTGAGCGGGGGCTGGGGTGGGGGTTGGAGTCAGCCTTTATCAGTGCCAGATAACAACACAGTAAAGAAAGGCGGTGAGAGAAAAAAGATCAGAATAGAGAGAGAGAAAGACAGATGGAGAGGAAAGCAGCACTTGCCCCAAAGACACAGATAACAAGAGTGTTGTTTTCCTTCTGCTCGGGTTACAAAGCAGAGTGGCACCCATGAAGGGAAAAAATGGGTGACTCACTCTGTCTTGGCAGAGATGCTGGTCAGACTCAGAGGGACTCTGCAGTGGGAGACCAGTCTACAAAATGTTTTCAATCTGTTCCAACACACTTTTTGTCTGCTCAAGCTCTGTAGCTTTTTGAGTTCTTAAAACACACTTTTCTGAAAGTGCTGCAAAGTTTTTAATTAGGAATTGAGCTGAAAACACCTGTCAGAAGGCTCTCCTCTCTGTACACTGCCACTTTATGAAAATGAAAAGGAAGTCAGTGGAGTTAACAACCTGGGTCGCAGATGTTAAGCAAATGTGTTCGGACTCTTTGTAACGTGCAATATCCTTGGTGAAATCAATAGTCTGCTGCTTCAAAATGTGTGTGTGTGTGTGGTAGCAGGAATGTAATGTGTGCGCGAGAGAGGTTGCCAATCGAGTACTGTCAAGATGTAACGAGTGAAAATACCAATTTCAGCACACAACCACGGTGTGTAGCTGTCATTGTATCTTTGTGTGTGCAGGTTTTGTGTTGGAGCCTGACAGCAAAATAATAATGTTCCTGTCACAAGTGAGAAAACAGTTGACATTGTAACTCATATCAAGAAATAAATAACAGCTGCCGTTGATTAATGAAAAGCTCCTGATAGCTTTTCATTAATGTTCTAGCATTTTCTTGTATAATTTTAGCTATGCTAGCAGACTGAAATATCTCAACAACAATTAAATGTATTGCCATGAGATTGGGTACAAACCTTGGATGTATAATAAGACCTCGCACCGCCGCTCAGCCTTGCTTCCGTTGTTGCCCAGTGGCCACTCATGGTATTACAGCTAAAAATTGCCCTACGGCACAAAAAGCATTTTCCCCATAGACCACCATTATAAAAGAGACGTCTGTAAAACTGTTGACAGGACACCTCCAACTGCAAACAATTATGACTCTTTCTATTATGAATTTTTGATCCATGGAGGTTCCTCAAACCGAGAAAAATGATTTAAAAATCTGTGACGTCATCACTATATAAAGTCTATGGGCCGTGCGGGAACTTGTGTGCGGGGCCAGTGGGGGGAAACACTACTGAGCATATTCAGTGGGCCGCATACCCCAGAAGTAAAGCAAGAAACGTTTATGGCGTATGCGCTAGGTGAGCAATTCTTATTGGACTGAATAGGTGCCATCTTCGGGTCCCGTATCCAGTTCTTATAATACATCCATGGTACAAACATTCATGGTGTCCTGGGGATTAATGGGAATGACTTTGGTGATCCCCTGACTTTTCCTCCAGCACCACCATGAGGTTGAATTTTGTGATTTTGAGTGAAATGTCTTGACAACTATTGGTACAAACGTTCACATCCCCCTCAGGATTCATTGTAATCACTTAGAGCCATCATCAGGTCAAAAAATGTTGAATTTGTCCGATACTTTGGCTCACAGGTATTTGGTTTATGACCAAATACCTGCAAAACTAATGACATTCCCATCAGCCTCAGCTGTACTTTGTAGCTGCGGCTGTGTTTTGTGCTAATTCTCAAATATTAGCACGCTAACACGTTAAACTAAGATGGTAAACACAGGAAGCATTATACGTGCTTTACTAGCATTGTCAGCATGTTAGCACGCTGCCGTTAGCATTTAGCTCAAAGCACTGCTGTGCCTAAGTGCAGCCTCACAGAGCTGCTGGCATGAGACTCTTAGTCAAACTACTACAACAACAATAAAAAAATATATATATATTGCTAAAGTGAGTTGCAGCTGATATTGAATTAAGTATCATTAAATTGAGATGATTATCATTGCTAGAGTTTTGAGGCTATGAGGAAATGTAATGTGGTAATTCAGTGACAAACCCAACAAACATTAGGTTACCTTCTCAGTGAGCCACTTGTTTGTTAATAACTGTTTAAATGGGACACGTAAAAGCTCCATAATTCACAAATAGGATCTTGATGGCTTATTTGTTCTCAGAACAAAACGTTAAACAATTTTACCATCTTAGATACAGAATTTATTTCAGGAATTCATCACTGTTAAGCTGAGAGAACACCTGGTTCAATAGGATTTCATTCATGAAGACAGTGCTTCCAGACAAAACAAAAACTATGAAGGCCCAATAAACCTTCTTTTCTGTTCTCTTTCTGTCCCATTTTTAAAAGTCCAAAAGACACCTATCTCCAACTAAAATACTTACATGACAGTCACCTCTGGCTGGAAATGTGCATTGACCTTTTCACATTCAGCACTGTCAGGTTGGAGCTGCTTTTGATACAATTGCCGCTGCCATGCCCTCGGCTGTGCACAGCAACCTTAGAAAATCTACAGCATGTTATTTAAAATGACTTTGGTCAGTGCAGCAGTATGTCTCTGAGCTGTGTGTGTAATAGATTGTTGAAGAGTGGGACAAACCTGCAGTAGAGAAGACAGACCAGCTTCTCACTGTGATTATAAATACTCCTAATAGTGATGGGGAAAAAACTAAACTGACTCTGAGTGTTATCAGGGAATGGGTATGAAAACAGGACAGTCTCCTTAAAATGCTCTCCCTTTCATGCTTATGTCTTTTAAGTGCTACAAAATTTCTTCTAGGGGGATTAACCCCCTCCATGTTGGTATCCATAGCAACAGATTAAGGCTATCCCTTGAGAGAGATAAAAGGAGAGATAGGAACATGAAAGTTTTAGTGTGTGTGCGTGTGTGTAGGTAGGTAAGTAATCCATGGATTGGCCTTTACAAAATCTATTTCGTCACCAACACACCTCGACTGTGTTTCCATGGCTACCTTATCCAGGATGTTGAAGGCTGGAAAGAAAGAAAAAAAGAGGGAAACGATGGATGAATGTATACATGGAGGGAAAAGAGAAAGTAAGAGAAGAAGAAAGGGTGTGAGAGCCATAAAAAAAGCAATGGAATTAGGATAAGAAGGCAGACAGGAAGTAAAAAGTACAAACTGAGAATAAGCACACACTTATAGTAGGCCCTATAGGTGCATTTCCTAAAATTACATATTTAAATTCATACACACCATGCACATGTACACAAGGTGTTAAAGCATGGACTGCCTGCACACACCTGAGGCAATTTAAACATACAACACAGGGCTTACAACATCAGTGTCACATGAAGTGTGTGCACACACACATATCCAGTAGGAAACACTTCACTGAAAGCTGAGCACTGACAGATCTTCAGAGATAGAGGAGACAGATAGATAGAGATAGTCAAAAAGAGGGGCTGAAGGGATGATGGAAGGGAAGACGGTGGGGCAGACGTTTACTTCACAGGGCTTCATTGGATGGATTGTTTTGTTTGTTCCTGAAGCCTGGCAACCTCACAATGACAACAAGATTACTGCGCCTCGCCAAGAAATAGTTCCAGCACGTAACTCCCCGTAAAACATTTTGGTGTGTGTACAGAATATATAAAAAAGATATAACATATTAATTTGTAAGCTTTAGAGGTGCTGGTAGGCAGATTTAGTTACCTTTGGACAGAGCCAGGCTAGCTGTTTCCCTCTTTCCAACCTTTATGCTAGGCTACGCTGGCTGCTGGCTGTAGCTTCATATTTACTGTATCAACATGACAGTGGTAGCTAGCGCTGGTAGTTGATTATCTTAGCTTAGCATGAAGACTGGGCTGGGCTAAGAAATAGTTCCAGCACGTAACACCCCATAAAACCACAAATTGTTATTTTGGTTTGTGTACAGATTCAACAAACATGATACAACATGTTAAATGTGTGAACTTTTGAGCTTTGGAGTGAGCCAAGCTAGCTAGTCTTTATGCTAAGCTAAACTAATCGACTCCCTACTCTAGCTTCATAGTTAACACACAGGCATGAGAGTGGTTGTTATTCTCATCTAACTCTCAGCAAAAATAATAAGTGTATTTCCCAAAATGTCAAACACCTTTAAACTACAAATGGGCTGTATAACAATGAGGACATTAACTACATAGAGACATTAAGGCCATTTGTAATTATTAAAGCAGATGTCATGAAAACAAATCATGTCAGGCATATTGATTTCATGTTATTTATCATTCCTCTCTGGTGCACATTAAACGGGACCACCTGGGAGTGAAAATAGTCTAATTTGCATATAATTATTGCATCAGTTATGCATTGCAGAATTTAAAAAGAATCTGTCCTCTAATTAAAGTGTGCACTACAGCTGAATTACAGAGATGCTGCCAACAGCAGGAAAACAAGTCCACAATGTCAGAACTGTAATTTCTTCAATTATGTTTTTTTTTTTTTTTTTTTACACACGAGTGAGCCTCACAAAACTAGATGCAAAACACATTGTTTGTTTGCTCAGCTGCCACTTTCCTAATTACAATGTTTATGACATTGCACGACTATATATGGCTTTCAGAATAGTTGTTGCTGTGTTGGGAAATTTTGACACAACTTGCAGTGAGTCTTGAATGACTTAGAAATGATAAAATGTGATCTCAGGCACCAGACCCTTTTCCTCTTTATGTACTGTTATCACTTCCAGGTGTTTCTATCTGGTGCTTAAACGACAAGCATTTAACATTCCTTACCTGAGCAAGAACAAACAGCTCAAAGTTCGTTAGTTCAGTATTGAATAAATAAATAAAACATTATGGAGGTGGAGTGGAAAATATTAACGAAGAACTTTGACACTTTCAAAGCTCTTGAGGATTCACGTGAAGATTAAATGGTCATGATAGACATTTCAACATTTTCTGTGCATTGAGAGTATCTCCTCCCAGTTACCATAGCAACACCACAAATTAATCTGGTTAAATAGGATCAACCTAAAGTGCCTCAGGTACTGGGAACAGGCTGCACTTGTTGATTGCGCCCATGCAGTAATTTGAAATTTAAGCTACAAAATCAGAATCCACAAAATTTGATGTCAGAAACTGTAGCAATGTAGAAAAGCCTCTGTGTTCAGGTTTGATCATCCTTTGGAGAAATGAGTATATGGACTCAATCAACACCTCCTTTAACTGTGAAAAAGATAAATATACCATCTGGTGTTGTCTGCTGAAACGTTGGCATATAACTCAGGCTAATTAGGCTTAAGTGCTTTTTATTATCTGCTGTGGGTTTTACAGAGCAGTGCATTTCTTTGCAAATTCAGTGTCTTGTCAGGAAAATGTAGAGTTTAGTCTCTAATGGTACAGGAAAGGGTCGGCTGCCCTCAGATGATCTAAAGCACTCTGAATTTGCAAAAGGCTTCATCGCAGCTCTGATATATGGCTGCTATAATCACTGATCAAAGAGATAATGTTTCCACTAATGGCCTCAATGTGCACAGATTAGCCAGAGTAATCTATATGTGTGTGTGTGTGTGTGTGTGTGTGTACACACTGTATGAGCGTGTGTGTCTGTGCACACAAGGGCACATAGCAGTATTGTATGTGTCTCTGATTTTTAGTGTGTGTGGGGGACTTGTTTGATTTTATGAGCATGTACTGTGTGTGTGTGTGTGTGTGTGTGTGTGTGTGTGTGTGTGTGTTTGTGTGTGTGTGGCCTGTCAATTAGGGAGGAGACTGACAGAATGGATTTCCTGTTGGAGCAATAAGACGACACAGTCATTCAGCACTGTGTGACACACGTACACACTCACGTTTGTTTTTCTATCATTGTGAGGACCATGAATTTCAGGCTACCCCAGTTCCGTATATATACAGTATATATTTTGTCATTTTTACATTTCTATTTCTTGGTTTTAAATGCACAGGACAACATGTGTAAATAAGACAGCTGTGAAGTTTCACCTTTGACAGTGCCATGCTAGCATTTTCCTATTGCTTCAGTCTTTGTGCTAAGCTAGGCTACACATATCCTGTACCAACAGTATTTCTATCTAGGGACTCACAGAGATCAACTTGATATTTAATTTCTCATATGACTCTGTGTGGACATCATGAGTATAGACTGTTTCTTTAAGTCTTGATCTACACCCTGGACCTATTTCTAACCCTGGTTGACATGTATGGACTCAAAGACTGGAGAAAATGCCAGTCATTGTGAATGACAGGAATAATTTGACATTTTGGGAAATAAGCTTATTCACTTTCTTGCTGGGAGTTACTGAGAAGATTAATACCACTTTCATATCAGTGCATTAACTATGAAGCTAGAGCTGGGAGTTGGTTAGCCTAGCTTAACATAAAGACAGGAAGCATGGGGAAACAGCCAGCCTGGCTCTGTCTTAAAAATACGCTCTAAAGCTCACTAATTAACACAGTTTATTTAGTTTGTTTAATCTGTACACAAATCATTATGTAAAAGTGACAAGTTGTGACTTTAGGGGCTAGCCAGGTTCAGTGACTTCCTGAAATCTGGTCCTCACCATGAGGTTACCAGGCAACCCGTAGAAATTCCCAGAAATCACTGCGCCCAAAGAGTAAAAGTTCCAGCATGTAACTCACAGTGAAACCACAACCTATTGTTTTTTAAATTTCGGTTTGTATATGAATGAAATGAGCCAGGTGGAGGTGTTCACATATACAAACTGAACTATTCAAACTAACATTGTCACTGACCGAATTAGTAGTTTTTATCAGTGGAGCTTCAGTCATCAGTGACTGAGAGCACCATTATCAGTTCAGAGTACAGATACAGAGTACGTTACCTCTGGTGCAACGTTAACTATCACAAATAGCTGACTGCTGAGCTCTTAACCTTGTAAACAGAGCTTGTATAGGCCTAGTTTTGTACTGAATGTAACAGCTTGAACCAGCAAGTGGCTGAAAGTACTACTGAACTGAAGACAGAATCAGCACCGAATGTGGCGGCAGTATGTACGGTGATGTATACTTACCTTTGTATGCACTGAAGTGCATTTGAACAGCAATGCAATCGTTTACCTTAGAAAAAGTGAGCAAATCACATAGTGTACTATGAATCTGAGCTTAACTGTTTGAAACAATTCTAAACCGCAAAGTGCTTTGTAATTTCCACCTCTAGAGCCAGGCTAGCTTTCCCCCCTGTTTCCAGTCTTTATGCTAAGCTAAGCTAATCAATTTAGAGTACAGACATGAGAGTGGTATCAATCTTCTTATCTAACTCTCAGCAAGAAAGCAAATAAGTGTGTTTCCCAATGTTTAATTATTTCTTTAAACCTTGCTACACATGCTGCTGCCCAGATTTAAAAGACACCAAACACTGAGATATGGGAGAATTGAGAAAATTTCAACTTGATGTCCCCTGACACATTGAGAGCAACATGAGAGGCCAAAGACAACCAGCCATTTCTGAATGCATACTGTATGTGTAAATGAGACATAGTACCTTACCTTAATACTAGACGTAACCCTATCCATAACATCTGTAACCATACCCTAAATCTAATCCCTAGCTTAGAAAAAACAGCATTAAGTGAGGGCCAACAAAAATATCAGTTTTCTCTGAGTGTTTTCCTCAGAGACATCCTCACAAAGATCAAAGTACAAAATCACACACACACACACACACACACGTGTGCACACAGTTGGTGGTATGAGTCACAGAGCAGCTGGATAACGTACAGATGACAGATAAGAAGAGGGAAATTGGAGGGCAGAGATCTAGATACTGTGAATTTGTAGAAAAGAGGGGAGGTTTAGAGATTTAAAGATAATCAAAGAAAAAAAGGAGGTAAGGAGAAAAATAGCAGAGAGGGTGGATTATTAAAGCTCTGGTGGTGGTTTCCTCTGTCCTGTAGAACTGGGCGGCATTTTATCCCAACCGAGCAGATGAAGCAGCCAGCTGTCACTCCAACAACAACCAGTTCAACCCACCAGCTATGCACATTCATTCATTTACATGCACATTCACACACAAAATGTACACACAAACAACCTCGAGTACACCTCACTCCATCACTGCCATACTACGTCTTTCTCTCCCTGAGGGCCACCTGGCAGCGACCGCTCTCACCCGCCACAGTACAGGGACCCAATCATGACTGATGGCCTGTCACACACATGACAACACACACAGCAAACAAGCAGATGCACGGCTGTGGTGTAAGCGCACACACGCAAACACAGTCACTCCCTACCTTACTGAGGTCAGCGGGGTCTCGGCAGAGTATGCGTTTGTCGAGCTGGTGCTCGGGTTGTGGTTTCATTCTGCAACTTCCCACAAACACTCCATTTTTTTGCTTTTATATTTGCTGTTCTGAACACTGTGTCTTCTTGGTCGTGACTTCAGAAAATCCTCAAGTGCACATGATGTAATGCGTTTTAGTTTGCAGGTTATTTAGAATGAATAGACGGAGGACAGGGAAGTTCTTATAAATAGGGATATTCAGTGATAACTTTAAGAAAACAGAGATCAGACCAGCTACACTATTATCATTTTCTCTACTGGTACACCAGGTCAGATCATGGCATTTAAAGCATTATTTTATATATACTGTAACCAGCAAGTCAAAGAGCTGGCTACGGTTAGTAAAAATATTATGGTCTTGGATAAATAATAAAAGTCAGTGCTGACTTGTGGATAGTATTTAGGCAAAACCACAATATTTTACCTCACATTAACCAAGTGTTTTAGCCCGTTTCTATCACTGTAACTTTTCCTCAAATCAATATTTGTAAATTCATTGCTATGCTTGTGTGTAAAGTCCTGTCTAACTTCTTAATAACTACAAGCTAGTTTCAAACTAGTGATTTAATTAATTGGGTTGCACCCTTAAAACTTAAGTCTTTAGTAGATAAAATTTCTTAAGTCATGCATAATTGGGTTGCTAGGAAACGCAATCAACTATGTAAACAGGAAGTTACAGTAGCATCACCAGCAAGTAACATAACTTCCAAACAGTTTTAGGGGGCAACATGATATATTAAAACTTAAATTCCAATCCTTTGTAAATGAATGAATTTGTTCTCTATATTCATACATAGAGAAATATGTGTATTTCAGAGTTAGAAGTTTTCATTTAGTTTAGAACAAGAGGGAAATATCCAACTATGCTAACCTAACCAATGTTATTTGGTCACTTAGTCTGACATTATTGGAATAACGTTTACATACTAAAGCATGAATTAAGAACCATAAAACCCTCAGCAGATTATCAGTATTTTGGATACAGGCGTTCTGGAGTTTTCAGTCTCTCTCCACCTCTGTATGTCTTCTTTGCAAGATCCATTCAAATGTCAGAGCCATGCAACAGTAATTTACAAAGAGCAACACGATGACTTCTGTATGGACTAATTTGTTTAACCTTCATGGTTCTTCAGATAGAAATTCAAGCAGGAATGAGCCTACTCCTCACCATGCCTGGAACACATGAAGTCAAACAGGACCCAGCAGGGATGAACTGCAGTGCCTCCCACGCCTCTTGTGGCATGAGCCTTTAGTATTGAGCGCCTCCTGTGACAGGAAGAGAATGAGTGTATGTTTGTGTTTGGCCTGGATTCATTATCTAGCCAGCCCTGCTGCTCTTTCTACCTGGGTGGTTGAACACACACTGGAGCACACCTTGATAATCACTAGCACGCATTCAGGGCCCATGTGCACATCAATCAGTAGGGTGTTCAATATGGTAAGTGCAATGCACAGGCTTGTAGAATTTCTATCTAGGGGCTGGGGTGGAGAGAAGAGGAGGCTAGGTTAGATGTCCTGTTGGTGAGAGGAGGTGATGAGGCATTTGTTAACTGAACTTTGACTCACATTAGAAAACTGATGAAGTGGAAGAGCAGGTTGCAACAGGTTTGATTTAAAGTGATACACGCAATTCTCGTTTTTCTTAATTTCGAGATTATTTCTGCTGATAAATGTTCATTGCTCTGGTGTTCTACACTCAGACTGTGGACTGTATTTCCTACATCATCTTGCATTTATTTCAAAGTAATCACTGTTGTTGCCTGTCTGTCACTTCCTGTTCAACAGAGGAATTTTAAACCCATGTTTAGATTAGCAAATACAAAAGCTGTAATGCACCAATAATACGTGGAATATGTATTTTACATGCTGCAGTAGTACATATCACATTGCATACTAGTTATGTATTACAATGTACTTTAACAATAGCCCTGATGTTTCACATGGATACTGTACATATTCTATGCTTTCTTTTTTCTTTTGCAAGTGTTGCATACTTATATATAGTTAAATATGCATTTCATATTTTGTAATTCATCTATAAAGAGCAGCTTGTAGGCTGACTTTCTTACCAAATTTATACTTTAGGTTTCATGGAAATTATGCTTTGCGAATTTAATGTACGATTTTTACAGTTAGCAGAAATTCAGATGAAAAGGTTGGCATTTTTAAACATCATGTCAGAGTACAACACAAAAGGAAGTCTGATCCCCACAGTGCACTGGGCAGTTTTCACATATTTTTTTGGTTTTGCTAGTTTTAGTTTGTATTTTACCATTTTTCATAATGGCTAATTTTGTGTTTGTGCAGGCTGCACAAATTCCAGCCTGTCAGGACACAGTCCACAGTTTTCCTAAGAGGAAAAAGAACAGTGCTAGCTTTTGTGCAGGTTAACTTTACAACATTGTGAAGTTAAACAGCAGTGTTAGGTATTGTTAGCTAAAGCTGGTCACTCACCAAGAACCTGCCCAGGTCTCCACTGGTCAGTGTTGCCAACTCCTCAGTAAGGAAAGTAGCTATTGGCTGTCCTAAAAGTCGCTAGAAGTCGCTAAATGGCGTCATCGCTTAATTTGCATAATTGTCAATTTGCATGTAATTGTAATGGACGCTGTAGGAGAAAGGAATAACGTTGTGGGAGAGACAAAAGGTGAGTAAAAAACACCCTAAATATGTTTAGAACTAAAAATGAACTTTCTTCTGTTGATTCTTGGTTTGTTTTTTTTAATTTTGCCATTGAAATAGGCCATCACTTCTCAAAATAACTTCATGACTTAAATGTTTTGTCTAGACCCACATCACATAAATCAATTTTGTCCTGTATTGTTAAATGTTAGAATATAAAATTAGTTATGTGGGGTGGAATTGCTAGCTCTACGTCCAACCCTCCTCCTTTATCTGGGCTTGGGACCAGCAAAGAGACCCAAAAGAGACACTTTGGCAGAGTTACTTAGGTTTTTTTTTTTGTTTAGTTTTGTTAAGTTTGGTTTAGTTTCTAACCTTATGCTCCACTTAGGAGCCAGCATGGAACAGTGTTCAGTAATAGCTAATGCCATGGTGGCTTCAGCCTTTTTTGCAGTCAATTTTTTTTCTCATTAATGGCAGCTTGCTTTGGGTGGAACTGTTATAAGGCTTTGCCTTTTGAGTATGTTTTTGAGTTGTCATGTGTTTTTTTATATCACAAAGTTTGGCGTAGAAATCAGCCTTATAATACAGGCAGTATGCCCGTGTATCATCTCCAATAAAC
>VMKM01002449.1:0-71041 GCA_008360985.2 Macquaria ambigua
CAATCCTGGAGTTTTCAAATTAAATCTGGGTCAGCAGCGTTTTCAAAGGTCTCCGTTTTAGGGATTCAAAATTGTCAGAGTAGTGTGAATGCTAGGTGTAAACATAGCAAAAGTTACGTGTTTTAAAAAGAAAACGTATTAGTGTGGATGTATCCTATGTGACTTATAACCTTGAGGCGTGTGAAGAGAGGTCAGTAATTTTTTGTTTTTGTTTTTTCCCCCTGTTTTGACAAGTCAAGATGTCTGCTGGGAAAAGGGTCTAATATGATGAGCACTGACTTTGAGTCTTTTATCTTTGGTAATTAACGGTTTCAGTTTAATTCTTATTTTGTTGTTGGAAATTTTGTCCCATCCTATCACTGATTGCTCTGCTCTAATTCAGGGAGTCAGAAACCAGTCAGTAATCATGCGTTCCATGACCACAAATACTGCAATGATGGCAGATCTGCTATCTACATCCTGACTACTCTTAATCAATGAATTGTTTTTATTATCATTTGAGTCCCAACCACTATTGCTGTCAGAGGGAGTATGTTGCTGTTGTAATTTCTGATTACTTAAATCAGGGTTCGTCAACTGGTGGCCTCTGGGCCACATCTGGCCCGCCAAAGCTTCCCATCCAGCCCGCAGAATAAATGAATTCAGAAAATGTGAGGAGGAAAAAAATGCGCTACAATATTGAGAATAGCAGTATGATGGTACAGTGGTTAGCGCAGTCGCCTTGCAGTCAGAGGTTCTCGGTTCGAATCCGCTGGCTATGGTGCCTCTTTTGTTCTTTTATGAATGGAATGCGGCTTGTGCCATATTTTCACGCAAGAATGGGGACAAACTTATAGCTCTCATTTAACATTTCCTTTTATTTATTTTTTCCACATACTTTTTGCTGTCTGACAAACAATTCAAAAGGCTTTTCTTCCGGCTTCTTGCAAGCATTTTCCACCAATCAGGACATTGATAGCACCAAAACTGATTAATATGTCCTGGCAATCAGGACTGCATTCTGCAATTGTGTTTCATATGTTAAAGGTTGGGTAGACAGTTTTCTTTTGGCGTCACTGGACAAAAATGCCATATTAACCGTGCAGCATATTGTAATTCAAGTGGTCTGAGAGCAGACCTCGGGAGACTATATATATAGATAGATAGATAGATAGATAGATAGATAGATAGATAGATAGATAGATATCTCTATATCAGAGGCAGCTGCAATATATGTATGTATGTGTGTATATATATATGTATATGTGTCTGGCCCCCACATTGTCTGCTTTGAAAAATTCTGGCCCTTGGACAATTGTAGTTGGTGACCCCTGACTTAAAGTGTGTGTGTGTGTTGTCATGTCAGGTTGAGGTGTGTGAGGAACTGGCAGCAGGTGTACTTCCTGCCTTCTGTCTACAGCAGCTGGACTCGGCCAACTGGAAGGAGAGACTGGCTAGTATGGAAGAGTTTCAGAGGGTGAAGTCTTTTTTTTTCTTCCTTTTTGAACTTGTATCTGTTTGCATAAAAATGATGGTGTCATATTCCAGCAATCGTCCTCACAAGACACAAATTGATATATTTTCCTCACTGTTTTCGGAATTTTAATAGTGAAAATAATCGGCTTATTAATTGATAATGGAAAATAATCGTTAGTTGTAGCCTTTCTCTGCACTAGAGTAAATAATATAAGTATATTCTAAGTCAGGGGTTCTCAAACTTATTACTCAAAGGTCCGCATCTGCTTTTAATTCAAGATCAGAGGTTGGGAACGACGAACAAAGTCCTGTTCTAAGTAATATAGATTGTATATGTTGATTGAACCCTATTACTATTAACCTTTCAGTGTGAAATTTTTAAAACTCTACATTGTATGTTGACGTCTGTTGAAGCCATGGAAAAGGGTGACGTGTCACTACCTGTTATACAATAATATGCAGTAATGTTAATCTATTGATCCATGTATCCTTCTAGGCTGTTGAGACCATGGATAAGGCAGAGATGCCCTGCCAGGCCTTAGTCAGGATGTTGGCCAAAAAACCAGGTTGGAAGGAGACCAACTTCCAGGTAAGTGTCTCTGTGCTGATTGACAGTTTTCCGAAGTGTTGTGGCAGCAGCTGCTTTGACTTGGAATGTAACATTGCCTCCAGGAAAATACTTTGTAATTTTGACTTTCACAGTAGCTCTTTTGAGTGTGTTGCTGGCTCGAAAAATATGACTTCATAATTGTCATACTCCGTGGAATCAGAATTAAGTTGGTACATCCCAGATCCTTTTAATTGCATCCATTTTTCCCTCACTTGCCAGGACGCACGTTTAGAAAAATGAGAAGTCCTTTCCCGGTCATCTAAAGCGACATCAGTTTCTGATGACGACAGTACTGTACTGGATCATCTGTCAGATAGCTTTTACGTGTCTGTAGCAACTTCTTATGATTTGGAATTTGTATTAGCCCGTATATGTGTTGTTGTTTTTGTTCTCTTTTAATATTTCCCCTTACAACAAACATCTGCACATTTATAAAAAACCTGCGTTCTGTGTTTATACTGTGTACCATCGAACCACAGTTTATAAATTGGCTTCACTTCTCAGAGGCTAAATGCGCATGAACCATTTCTACTGGAAGCAACATGTTTTCTTTTTCTTTATAATTATTTGCGTCTGCATGATTCTCTGTATTAGTCAATAATCCAGGTTATGATGATGTTTTAGAATTTGTTAGCCCAAATCCTTTAGGAAAAGTGGAAATTATGTAAATATATCGAACATCAAACTATAGTTTCTCCCCAACGCACAAGGGTCTTCAACCTCACATATGACTGTTACAATAGACACTTAAAATGTGTATTGCTGAAAGCCATCAGACTCTCCTTCTCTCCCAGAATATAACATTATCCATGACACAGGTTAAAGGGTGGAAATAACATCATGAAGAGAAAAAACTTTCTAACGAATGAAGAAAGTTGTTTATGGTTTATTTGTTAATCATACCTACAGTGAAAAGAGATTCACTGTTTTTAACTAGACATGTATATAAAGTCTCAAACTTGGGAGAAATACACTTGAGTTGGTTAGTCTGTCCACTTCAGTATCAAACTGTGGTGATGCGATATCAGAGCAGTCTGATCAGCTGTGTCGTCAAATCACTAACATATTTTAAATAAAGGGATGTGTCGTCCGATAAAATACTTTGGTGATCGCTGGTCTCGTATATCCTCACTCATGTCTCCTCTGCAATCCCTCCTTGATCCTCCTTGCTTGCTCCTCAGTGCAGAAATAAGAGCACTGGAACAGCCTTCATGATTGCGGATGAGAATGATTTCCTGGTCAAGCAAGCAACGATCAATAAGGGATTTACCCATTCTAATGTTGTGGTCTCCCCTCTCCCTGTATAGGTGATGCAGATGAAGCTGCACATCGTGGCTCTTATAGCTCAGACAGGACAGTTTTCAAAGACGTCAGCCTCTGTGGTTTTGGACGGCTTGGTGGATAAAGTTGGAGACATCAAATGTGGTGGAAATGCCAAAGAGGGACTGACTGCTATTGGAGAGGCCTGCTCACTGCCGTGGACTGCTGAACAGGTTTTTAGACCATTTCTCTGGACAGAAGAAAATTGCATCTTTTTGTTTAAGTTGTCAACATAGAAGTTGAAAAGACATTTTTATCCCTAAGAAAGATCCTACCCTAAAGATTGATCAACAGGCCAGTAGATGTTGTTGATGATGGATATATGTATTAAACGGTTTGTATTTTATTTGTCAGGTTGTGTCTATGGCATTTGCACAGAAGAACCCCAAAAACCAGGCAGAGACTCTCAACTGGCTAGCTAATGCCATGAAGGAGTTTGGCTTTGCTGGGTAATTTACAGTCCTTGAATGCTCATTATTATAGTTTTTTCTTTAAAATTATACATTTTGAAAGATTTTTGGCTTAAGAAGACAGACAAAAGATGTTACAGCAGCTTTGGGGCATCTGTTGACCTTTGACCTCCCCTCCCTCTAGTATCAATGTGAAGGGTTTCATCAACAACGTGAAGACGGCTCTGGGAGCGACTAACCCTGCTGTTCGGACGGCTGCCATCACCCTGCTGGGAGTCATGTACCTCTATATGGGAGCTCCTCTGCGCATGTTCTTTGAAGATGAGAAGCCTGCTCTCCTCGCACAGATCGATGCTGAGTTTGAGAAAGTAGGGACTTTCTGGGTGGATCAGAGATTTGTTCTCAGAAAAAGGAAAAGAGATTTAAAATAAGGGCTTGTTGTATGTGTATCTCCCTCACAGATGCAGGGCCAGTCTCCACCAGCTCAAATCAGATTCACCAAGAAGGCGGCAGCAGCAGCAGCAGAGGAGGAGGGTGATGAAGGAGAGGGGCAGGAAGAAGATGGAGGAGGAGGAGGACAGGACATCATGGACCTACTGCCCAGAACAGATATCAGGTAACTGACCACAGTGAATCACCACATTGGCCACACGTCCCCCTAACCAGAAACAGCCGTTATATCGCTCACCTCAAAGCAGACCAAGCCCCATTGTCAAAAACACTAATTTTACCTCGCAGATCGTAAAACACACTTCTAACTCGACAGAAACAAAATAAAACTCACCAAAACCGCCTTGGTTAGTCTTTCCACTGTTCCAACAATCACCATCTCTAGTTTAGTCAAAATAAACCCTTAATTCACAGAGTTAGATGTGAAAATATCCGGTGGGAGGAGAGCTCAGTTTATTTTTAAACTTTTGGGATTAAAAAGTAGATTTATTTTCACTCTCGCTTCTCAACCTGCTAGCTGCAGCGTTGCTGACCTCTCGGTATAGTCTCACTTCATCCATGTTGACTGCTGAATGGAGGGGAAATATACTTTGCTTCATGAACGTACAGAGAGGAGAAGGGGAAAAGAAATATACATATTTATTTCAAAGTGTGCACACACCCTGGAGAAATAAGATTTCTAATATTATTATTCCAAAAACTTGGAAAGCAGCTGTATTTTGCTCTATTGTTTATATACATAAGTAATTATTTTTTAAGGCTTATATCCTTAGAATAAATGCTCAGCCAAGAACTTTCACTTGGCACTAAAGTGATGATGACAAAAGCAAATACATATTTTTCAGTATGACTGATCAAATATCTTGATATAGATAAGAATCTATGTCACACCACTATTGGTACACTTACACATATTTGCTCATAAGAAGACTTTGACAAAGACATTGAAGATCATTAGTAACATGGTACTCAAGATACCACGATACTTCTTTAAGCTGTGGCATTACAATAACCAAGTTTGTTATGCCATATCCCTATTTCCATTTGTTTTACTGAAGTAGGAAGAAACTTGGTTGATCTTGCTTGCTGTTAGATTGACTCAAATAATATCTTACCTGTTTTTTTTTCTCCTTCCTCCTCTTGTGTCTCTCTCTTCCCTGCTGTCTTTAAGTGACAAGATCACATCCGATCTAGTGTCTAAAATTGAGGATAAGAACTGGAAGATAAGGAAGGAAGGTCTAGATGAGGCTGCAGCCATCATCTCAGAGGCCAAGTTCGTCACAGCCAGCATTGGAGAGCTGCCTCTGGCCCTGAAAGGACGACTCAGCGATTCCAACAAGATCCTGGTTAGTAAGAGAGCAGGCCTGTCCTGCTGTATAAAGATTCTAACCTCAAGGCTAGTACTGGATCTAAAGACTGTCACTGCACCACAAACGTCTTTTGCACAGCTTTGTTTAACATGAAACAACATATGTAGACAGTTGAAATGATAGGACTTAATTCGACATATTGTCAGTTGTTTCATTGTTTCATTTAAGACTTGTAAAATTACTTTCTTTTTACTTCCTCTCGATTGATTTCCCTATTAATTGGCTGTGTTTGGATGAGTGAAACCTTGTATTGACATTTCTGTGAATGTATCCAAGCCGTGTGTGGAAAAAGGCTCACTCCTGCTCTAAATCTTTGAACAATAAAGTAAATGGCTGCTCTTATGTCTTTTTGACTGTTACTTCCAGTTGGTTTAAGATTTGGGTATAAATATGAAAGTAATAATGGCTTTGCCACGGGTCTTAAATCATCCTTATGGGTAAATTCACTATTAGTTTTTGCTTTATCTTATCTTATTTAATACACAGCTACATACTGAAAATGTATTTAAAAGGATTGTGCTAAACATAAATGTAATTTTCAAGTTCGTTCCAGAAAAGAGATCAGCAGGCCCGTCTGCAGAATATTTTCTGCTACATGGTCATAGAACAACGAACTGGACCAAATTTGTTAATTGTGGAAAGTTTGATATGATATTTAAAAAAAAAAAAGTAGTCTATGTGCAACAGTGGGGCCCAAATACATAAATACTTGTTCTCTGAATTGGCTAGTCAATATTATAGCAAAGCCAAAGTGATCCTGATTTTTTGAGTTTTCCTCAAGAGAAGGATTTAAGAACAACTTTTCACAATGACAGGATATTAAAATGTAAATTTTTAAAATGTAAGCTAAAATTACAATTGTGTTTGTGGTCTCCAGGTCCAGCAGACCCTGACTATCCTGCAGCAGCTTGCTACAGCCATGGGACCTGGACTCAAGCAGCATGTTAAAGCACTGGGAATCCCTGTTATCACTGTACTGGGAGACAGCAAGGTACTGGGCACATAATAACATACATACAATAATAGACACCTGTGTTTCCACATTCAACAGCAATGGCAATGTAGTATTTGTAGTGCTGTAAAGGCTCATTTCTGTCCATCTCAATGCAAACATCTTTCTTCATTTTTCACTTGTAATACTTAATTTATTTATTTATTTTATTATTCATTTATTAATTCAACTAGTAGATTTAAGTACAGGAACGTTTAAAACAAACACAAGATCCATCAAAACAAGATTAATGGAAATATCAACAGGAGGAACAACCAGGCCTGTCACAGTTATTACATAATTGCCGTATGCAAACTTCTCCTCCTCCTCCTCCTCCTTCTCCTTCTTCTTCTTCTTCTTCTTCTTCTTCTTATTCTTATTCTTATTCTTCTTATTCTTATTCTTATTCTTCTTATTTTTCTGCCTCCGGGGCTGTAGAGTCTGGATCTATGGTTGCAGGCCACCTGCTGCCCCCATGTTCCTGCTCTGCACCCACTGCTGCCATTACTGCTTTTGTTCTTATTATTAGTATTACTATTATAATATTGCTATTAGTATTATTTCTATTAATATTAACATCAATACCATTACCACAACTATTACTTTACATCTCTATGTGGAACTGTATTGTGCTGCTGTATGTTCTTTCCTCCTGCTCTCTCTCTCCTGCTCCCCCCTTCAATCCAACCGGTCGAGGCAGATGACTGCCCACCCAGAGCCTGGTTCTGCTCCATAAATAAAACTGAATCAGCTGGGTTGATGCAAATAAACTCAACCTGAGAACAAGGTTCCAATGACAAGAAAAAAACATGGGGAAAAAAGAACTTGGCTGTCTAGACCTTACTGCTGTTGGGCAGGTTCTTTTGTTTGAGCTCAGATACAACCATATTTCTTGCTTTCTGAATCAAGATGATGACAGAGAGGTGCCAATAATGGGTCTCTTGATTTATAACGGAGAGTCTCCCCTACGGGGGGCAGCAGTGTGTTTGACAGCTCTTGGGAAAGTTATGCTGGAAATCCTTTATAGACAGTCCTTTGCTGCTTAATCTCAGTATGTTTAAACCCAGTTTAGAATTGTTGTGTAATGTAATTGGATCAAACATTTGATCTGTCATGTAATATTTGCTACATAATTTTTTTTGACAAACGCATTTCAATTGTCTTTGTTTATCGACAAAAGAAAAATAAAACGCACCATGCGAGTGTAAAACCTTCTTTGCGATTTTCTGCATGTTTTGTCGAATTGTCGCTTCCTTCCAGCTGTATTAATCAGATAATTTGCATAAAAATGCTTAGATGGAAACATGGCTTTGTGTTTCCCCATTGCATATTGACCTTGAAATAAAATCAAGCATCCTTCTACATTAACTGTCTTGAACCACTTTTTCGTTACATTAGATAGGCCTAAATCTGCAGCAGAGCGAGAGGTTTATTTGAAGCAGGCTTATATTAAAGACATGCTTTTATTTCTAATTCCATCCGTGATAAGTATATTTGGTCATATTTTAGTATAAAGTCTCCTTTTCTGATATGCTCTCATTTGCCCTGTTACTTTTTCATTTTTTATTTTTTTTTACTGAATTATGCCGTTAGTACAAGCTCAACACCTCTGTATCCGTTTCAAATTAAAAGCCCTCTAGCGTTTCAGTGGACAGAATCCCTTTATTTCCTAACGAGGCTTTTATTGTGAAACATTTGCAGGACTTGCATATGGTACTTCAAATGTAGCTTTTGCCATCTCGTGGCACTTGTATGTTACTACAAAATATAGTTGTAGGACACCATCACATCCCTGATTATGTGGTGATGATGGACATCTCTCTGTTCCTCTGCAGCTTAATGTAAGGACAGCGGCCATGACCACTCTGCAGGCCTGGGTGGAGCAGACTGGGATGAAGGAGTGGCTGGAAGGAGAAGACCTGTCGGAGGAGCTGAAGAGAGAGAATCCCTTCCTACGACAGGAGGTACTCATAGATACACAAACTCTTCACTGTCTTGTTTGAGGAGGAAAATCCTGTATTCCGCTTATTCAGATTAGCGAAATTCCATTTTTTTGTACCTTCTAGAGACAAACTTTAGTTTCAGGTGTACATATTCGTGAGCGAAATCATAGTACACACAATGCTGATCAGAGACTCATGTTTTGCCATACAACTCTTCATCACCCAGATGCTAGGCTGGTTAGCAGAGAAGCTGCCAACCTTGAGGACAGTACCTGGGGATCTGATGCTATGTGTCCCTCACCTCTACACCTGCCTGGAGGACAGAAATGGAGATGTGAGGAAGAAAGCTCAGGATGCCCTGCCCACCTTCATGATGCACCTGGGCTACGACAAGATGACCAAGGCTACTGGGAAACTCAAAGTACTGAACCGATATATTGTGCTATGACTAACAAATAACTAAATAAACTTTAAGAGACATTTTCAGTGCCTGACCCTAGGCAGTGATACATAGCTGTCTTGTTTGCAATAATTAATGGCTCTCTGTCCTCATCTCCCTGCAGCCTGCCTCTAAGGATCAGGTAGTAGCCATGTTGGAAAAGGCCAGAGCAGTGATGCCAGCTAAACTTGGTGCTCCTGCCAAAACTGGAGGGGGAAAAGGCCCTGCAGAGCCAAGCAGAGCTGCTTCAGGTTTGTATGACATCACAAGGAATCAGTTTTAGATTCATTACAACCACAATATATGTGTATATACAGTATATGTGAATGTGTGTAACATCACAGGCAACAGATTGTCTCAGCTGTAGCTAATTAATGTTAATTCCTTAATGACTGAAATTAAATTTATACATTCACCAGGCTGCTGTCTATACTGGTCAAAGATCATTTGTGAGGGGGATAAACAACTTAATAACTCTAACTCTACTACAATAAACACTGAAAACCCATTTCTGGGGGGGGGGAAACAGGAAATGTGAAAATATATACCTTTGGGTAGTCGAAGTGTTCTCACCAGATTTTAAATTTGGGTCCATTAGACCCCACGATGTACAGTATTATATTAGGTCTACCTTAATGTGGGTTCCCCAAATCCACCCATTTGATCCCTGGCTCAGTAAATGGGTGACCTGCCACTCAGTAATTAGTTGATAAGAACATTATATTCACACACTTGAGAGAATTTGACCTATGCCCCTCCTCTGCAGCCTCCAGGTCTCAGCCACCTAGTGAAGACTTTGACAGTAAACCTGAAGTTAAGAAAGTCCGAGGAGGAGTGGCTGCAAAGAAGGTATGTCTGTCTGGATCAACTCCTGTTTTTTCAATGTGCACACAGGAATAGAAGTTTTGATACTTTGTTGCTCTTTGCGCTGCCTAATAAACCTTCTAATGGTGGTCTAGCTAAAGTGGAATTGGATTTGGGGTGTGATCTGAACAGATTTTGCTCCCCGTTTATTTCAATAATGAATGGAGGGAGACGTATTTAGTTTTGTGTACAAATCCAGGTTGACCCCACCAATTGTGTGGTTTAAAGATCTGTACCCATGTAAATATTCACACACCCACCATTTGTACTTCAGTTGTTGTCAGTCCTGTTATCAGTGGTTGTGCGTATCAGGCATGTACATTTGACAATGTGTCCTTTTTTGTATATGCACACCTAGGGCTGGGTGATAAAACAATAATGATTAACAAATGTTCAATATAATTAAACCCCCCATACATCAGGAGAGGGGGGCGCTAATGCAACTTAAACACTAGTTGCCACCTGCCATTGAAGAAGAGCTGATCAGAAGCCAAAAATTACAAGAGCCAATCAGAAGCCAAAAATGAAAAGAGCCAGTCACGTTGCAGGAATAAATGGCCAACCAGAAGCCAGGATTAAAAGAGCCAATCACGTCGCAGGAATTAGGGATGCGATTTTTTTTTTTTTTTCCGGATTAATCCAGAATTCCGGATTTTCCGACCTGAAACTGTGAGCCATGTCAATCATGCAGATCCGGAAAAACAATTAAAGGGGGGGGGTTGAGTTGTCTTGACAAGAAGATCGCCCCGACGTTGTTTCGGAACGTATTATTCAGGTATGTCAGGATCAGTGTTGGCAACTCTCACGCTGCCCAAACAATTCTCATGCCAAAACACTGCGACAGCAACAGAGATGAACAGGCGAGCGTACCGTACTGTTGGTTACGTACTGTAACCCTCATTCTATGAGTATAGGCTCTTAAATTACTCTCTGTTTGGTCTGTTTGGCTCTGTAAAACTTCCTGCGTTTTTGTCCTTTGCCAATCACATGCCTAAGGAATAGAGGTATGCTTATAGACACAGTGGCTAACAGGCTTGTAGTTAGTACACCGAAGAAAACGCAGTGCCCATGACCAGCTCGATGTAGGATGAAGCCATCTTCGACATGAAAGGTCACTCAACTTAAGTAGTTTGGAGATATTTTGGCTATTTACAATCCGACAAACAGCAAACTGTGCCGAAGGACGTGCCAGCTAAGACGGGAAACACCACAAACCCGTTTCATGATTTGAAATAATATCACCCATTAGAACACGCAGAAAGTAAGAAATTACAGTACCTCAGATTTGTGAAATGTTCCGCTGTTTGGCAAGTGTTGTCATGTTCTGATAGTAAACGATAGTTTAAAACCACAATTAATCACCTGGTTTCTTCAACATTCTCTCAGGAGCAAAAATCAGCCTTTGAACTTGAAAGAAATAATGATTTGACAATTTTAGTGCTAATTATTTATCGACTGATATGAAAAAACATTTTGTGATAACATTTTTGGCCATATCGCCCAGCCCTATGAACACCATTTGGTTTTTATTTGTCATTTCATGATCGTGAAGTGTAAACATTTGGTTTTTCTACTCACCCAGCCTCCCTCCCCTCCCGAGGAACCTGTCCCTCCCCCTCCCTCCAAGGACAAGGACAGTAATGCTAGTAAAAAGCCCCTCAGCAAAGGGAAGGCTGCTTCTGGCAGTCAACAGGTAGATGTGTAGCAGGTGTCCTTGTGATGAAACTCTGTCCAGAATGTCTTTACACTTCATCTACATGCTGCTACTTCTTAAAGCCAGGTTTGAACTCTAGAGTACAACAAACGTGGGCAGAGTTTCTCAGTGGATACTTGTTATCCTGACAGATGTTAACCCATGTACAGCTTCTCTCTGCCTTGACCTGGTTGGGTCTTGGCTCAGTCTAATCCTGTCTCTCTAATCACTAATACTGCCACAGAATATACAACTCTATAATCAAATGCACATGGACACGCAGTTGTTAGGTGAAATGAGATCAGCGGACATCTGTTTTAGGATTTTAACATGTAACACCGTACTGACATGAAATAAATGAAAGTGCAGTATATGCATGCTTACAGAAATGGAGCACAAACTGAGAGATGTCACTTTAAGGTTTCAGGTCACTCCACTGCATGAATGTGTGTTTCTGAATGTGTGTGTATGTGGAATAATATCACTTGTGTTTCTGCACTCTGTTTATGTGTTAACCTGCACTGAAATCTTTTCAGCATAACACCCCTTTGTCTCCTGTTTTTACTTACTTACTTTTACAGACTTTCTGTCACCTACACACACCTCTTATATGTCATCCAAATCACACAAAAAAAAGCCCATGAGAAAGCATGATTACACACAATAAGTACACATCCACAGACGGAGCACATTGCTTCACTCACTCTCCCTCACACTGTGGTGTTGCCTCACCTCTCAGGGTGCAGCTGCAAAGAAGCCTGCAGCCAAAAGCCTCAAGGATGATGAAGATAGGTCCGGGCCGATCTTCATCCTCATTCCCAACGCTAAGGAACAGAGGATCAAAGAGGAGAAGCAACTGAAGGTACCTGACATGTCATGATCCCAGTGGCTTGGTGCAGCAGTTACATACTGTATATATGAGAGGTTATTTACTAGAGAAGACTTTATTTGTTCCTTTGGGTGTCAGCTGACTGATAGTAGGCAGAGTAAAACTAATTGCAGCACTAACAGAAAAACATCCAGTATGGTAAAGTGAAATACTGATAAAATTAAACTAAAGTCTTTGTCCACAGCTTGTATAACCATACTTAAACTTAACAAGGCACAGTCAATATGCATTGATTTCCAATTGTGCACTGACAAATCTGCATATTATTACACTATTGTCCACATGATTAAAATAAGAATGATAGTCTTCCTCCTGACAGTATCATATACACTCAGTTGCCAGTTTATTAGGTCCATTCAGCTATAACTAATGCAGTCTAATACAACAGCCCTGCAACAAATCATACATTCATGAAGTTCAGTTTTTGTTTAATCTGTTTTAACTTTATGGTCATTTTGGAGGCTGTAGTGTAGTTTTGTGGTGCTGTTGGATTGTATTGTGTTAGACTGAGAGGTGTTCCTAGTATTTAGTCTACCTTAATGAGTACGTGACAATGTCCATTATTTTATTCACATTCCCCCCAAATTCAACCTGATTTTTGGAGACTTGGGAATCTCCACTAGAAAAGTTCTCTGGGCTTGGTCGGTGTTTGGCTGCATAGCATGAGTTTGTAATGATCTGTGTTGTCAGCTCGTTGGAGTTCTAAGTTTGACTACCACAATGGGTATAAAAATGCCTACATTGTGTACATTTAAAGAACACAATATACTGTAACCTACTGAATGTCAGATTTAGCAACCAAAACTACATTGGATCGCATCGCCCATACTCCTAACCTGTTCCTATAATGATCCAATAATGTTGCTACAGGAATGTATACCATGTTGTGAATCTATAGGCTTATCTCTCCAACGCTCTCAGATCTGGTGCCAAATGTTCTCAGTAGGCTAAACTACTTTTGAACCAGACCCTGGTACAACCTCCTCTACTGCTGCCCAGTGTGATTGACTCTTTAGCTGACATAATTGTCAGTAGCGAGGCAGGAGAGACGCTTCGTAGTGCCCTAGGTTTTTATTTATTTTTTTTTTACCATGACTTGGCACAGTTGGAAATTAACTTGTCAGTGTTGCTGCCATTTGTGAACTGAAGTTGTCTCACAAACTGGAGTCAGCAGTATTTCTGTCCAATTTTAACACAAAATGCTTGTTTTGTAGATTTTGAAGTGGAACTTCATTACTCCTCGAGATGAATATGTGGAGCAGCTGAAAACTCAGATGTCCACATGCTTTGCTAAGTGGCTGCAGGATGAGCTCTTTCACTTTGACTTCCAGAGACACGTCAAGGCTATAGGAGTCATGATTGAGGTAGTAGTTGGTCTTATTTCTACAAGGGGTTGTATATTAGGAGTAGGCTAGTTTTGGTAATAAAGTCTGTATATGTGTTTGTATTTGACAGAGGTTGGAGTGTGAGAACGAAGCCACCATCAGCTGTCTTGACCTGATTCTGAAGTGGTTCAGCCTGCGGTTCTTTGACACCAACACCACAGTCCTGATGAAGGTGCTGGAGTATCTAAAGCTGTTGTTTGCCATGCTGAACAGAGAAAACTATCACCTGACTGAGTATGAGGCCAACTCCTTCGTCCCCTACCTCATAGTCAAGGTGAGTACACCTCACATTTAGAATGATAAAACAAACCACTCTAAAGCTTTTTTTTGCTCATAGTTTCTTCTCCTCTCTTCTTCAGGTTGGAGAGTCGAAGGATGTGGTTCGCAAAGATGTTCGGGCTATACTGACCATGCTGTGTAAGGTTTACCCAGCATCCAAGGTCTTCCCTTTCCTCATGGATGGAACTAAATCCAAGAACTCCAAACAGAGAGCTGGTAGGGTCTCTACAGACAGCATGCTAAATGTTGCACCAATCCCTGTCCAAACCTGTTCTTTTCCATTGTAAGCCTTTTTGATGGAGAACTATTAGACGAAAGAATATTTGAAGACAAGTATTCTAATAACATTGTTTCTGTGGTTTCCTCCCTGTCCTCAGAATGTCTGGAGGAGTTGGGTTGTTTGATAGAGGGCTATGGGATGAATGTATGCCAACCAACTCCAGCAAAGTCTCTGAAGGAGATTGCCGTTCATATCGGTGACAGAGACACATCTGTTCGCAATGCTGCCCTGAACACTGTGGTGGCCGTCTACAACGTCTGTGGGGACCAAGTCTACAAACTAATAGGAAATGTAAGAATTACCATTGTCATACATATGGGGTGTCATAAGACTCAACCCCAAAACGTACTCTGGATATCTGTTTAATTTTACATTATTCTTTCCCCCGTCCTTTCCAGTTGTCAGAGAAAGACATGAGCATGCTGGAGGAGAGAATCAAGCGTTCAGCCAAGAAGACTGCTGCAGCTCCTGCCAAGCAGAGTGTGACAGAGAGGTCTCAGAGAGAGCACCCAACTAACCCCAACGCCACCTTCCTCCGCAAGCCTGCACAGGAAGACCCCAACAAACTCAAGTAGGTCACCTCTGACTCAGGGCTGCAGGACATGTTAACATTAGCTGAATAAAAACCAGTAAAGGAGGCCAATAATACTTGCTCACCACAAAATATGTAATATTGAGGAACAAACATTCAGTGCATGAGCAACACATTCATTTCCAAAGAATGTTATTGAAAATATTAGGCATTTAAATTCTTTATAGATGCAATAGATCAACATAATTCATTCAATATAGTGTATATTACAAAAACATGACATACAAAAGACTAGACTTAAAAATAAGACTGGTGTTCTGTCATATATTTAGCCACATTTAAAGTTACAAAATTGTTAAAACATTCTCCAGACAATGAGTGCAAAGCAAACTTTCTGAACAGTCCTCTGACCAGTTAATAACTTGTGTTACAGTGCCTAATTTAAAACATTATTCACTCCTCTATACTCCTTTTTCATGTTGTAGGAGCCAAAATAGCAGTTTTTGTTTATATTTAAAAAAAAAAATTTATTATTATTTCAAGACGTCTCATATTTTTTTGGTTATAGTTCTGATTTACTGATTTTGATTGACAGCTTGGCTATTGATTGGCAAATTGGCTACACCCAGAGTAATTGGGGGTATGGTATAATTAAAAAAGGGAAGTTGGAAACACACGGTAACAAAGGGAGCCCTAGCTTTAGTTGAGACCAAACACAGTTTTTTAACCATCTTGTCTCATCTCAGCCTACATACAAAGCCTTACTTTTATTTATTTATAATTTTCACACACACACACACACACACACACACACACACACACACACACACAGACACACACACACACAGACAGACAGACAGACAGACAGACAATAAATAAAAGGGGGGAGAGGGGGGGTACAGAATATAACAACAGAGATTCAAAAATACAGGGTCTGTTTAAGGTTTCTCGAAACAAGACCTAATGAAGTTCCAGGGAAAGAAAGGCCTGTGCTATAATACTATGCACAATTTTTGGATGTGCAATGGCCATTTTCACACCTATACAGGTTACCGGACAGGGAATAATATCTATATTAAGAAGACATACAAAGCCTTACTGATAATCTAATATTACAAACAGGGATGAATGGGGTAGACCAAACATTACAAACATCAAATATAAAGTTGTTGCTGTTACCATTTATGCCCTTGATTATAGATTTGATTATATGAAATTGTGGAAATGCCTTCAGAAAATGGTGCTTCTACAGGGAACTATGAATAGATAATAATTATGGGTGGGTTGTTTCACAGAAGAATCAGAATTCAACTTCCACCTAACACAAACTGCACCACTTTACAAAACTCCAGCCAACCCTGGTGGGTTGAAGAAGATAACTTGATCTGCAGTCTGTTTCATTTCAAAAGACCTGTGTCTGTACTGCGCTGTGGATATAGGCGTTTCACTGGTAGTAGCGGAGCGTATTCTTTTACAGACAGAAGACTAATATGCTCCCAAATTGATGCAGTTAACTTTTCCTAATTACAAAGTCTAATGTGAAATGTCTTGAACGTATTAAAACCCAACTTTTCCAACTGTTTTTCATAAGCATGTTATCCATTCTATCAACCAACCACCTCTTTAATTTGTTAGATCCATAACAGACCTCCACATGCTGTGGACTGTTGTTGTGACTTGACTGTAGTTAGATTCATGCCATGAATCTTTTGAATGTTTCTTTCTGCTTGCAACTAATCCGTCATTCTCTTCTTGTCCTGTTTTACTGAGTTATTGCATGTTGGGTTGCTCTCATGGATACTTACTTTGTTTTTAAAAGAAAAGTGGTACATAAAATCCTATCCACTGTGTCTGTGAAACCAACCTCTGTGTGTATGTGTCTCTGGCTGGCTGGTGTGCCAGCTGCCTGCCTTCTGTCTGTCACTTAACCCTTCATTTTTCTTCCTGTGTGATTTCCTCCTTTCTCTGCTCTGCCTGCCTTCCGTTCTGGAAAAGAATAATGTATCGCACGTATAGGATGTGAGTACCTCTTCCTCCTCGCCCCTCTTTTCTACATTAATGTCATTGTAAGACCTCTACTCTGAATGCAATCTAATACTCATTATTCATGAAACTAATGAACAGAAACGTTTTCTGTGACATTTGAGTTTTAGTCGTGCTTCTTCACATGGTAGGGAATAAGGCTCTATTCTTCTTCCCCACTGTCACATGGTAAGTAAAGCACCAGACTAATGTTCAGAATGTCCTGCTGTCATTTTTAAATATCATTCTTCTTCCCCCATCACCCCTTCATCTTACTTGTGTATACTGTATCTGGAAATGTGATGAACTGTCCTCTCCTTAGCCTTATACAATCCTGCCAGCTACAAATATAGGCACTGGGGGTCGACTGATTATCGACCTCCGATATTCAGAATTTTTATAATTATCGGAATTGGGTTTTATTTTATTTATTTATTTTTTTAATCTGATTGCAGATAAAACTAATTTAAAAATGCGCTACTTTGCCTCAATGTCCTGCCCACATTGATTGGTTACACGTCACAAGTAATATAGCCTATCAACACTGATGGCTGCTGTGTCACAGATGGGCAAAGAGGAATGCATTCGCAGACCGGAGCTACTCCGATGAGCGAGCGAAAAACGCCACAATCTTATGATCTATTTCTATGATGACAAGCATGCCCACTTTCCCAGTTACACCACTGAAAATGCCCAAAGTCAAGCCTACGGGATCTTCGTCAATTGCCTCGAAAGCGATAATTCAGTCAGTCTTCCGCAAGTCCCTGAATAACACACTTTGTTACAGCGATATACAGTTAACTATAATGAGATAATTGAGTTTATTTATGTACCGATAGCTATGTCTTTGAGTAACATTGGCACCAATGCAATTGGAACTTATGTTAGCTACCATATTGCAAATGTTAGATTACTCGCCTGTATGAGTTGGTGTTTTTACATGTTCTAGGTAGCCGATGGTAATAATGGTGGTAGCAAGTGAGCTAACATTAGGTTTAGCAAATGTAACGTCAACTTTGCTTTCGCCTCTGTTGTGAATGAAACTTGGTTGCCTTTTACTAAACGGGTTAGCTTAGCAAACTATATGGTAGTTAATGTCAACAAGTACATTTGTTGATCCATAATTTGGTCACCTGAGTATGTCCTGAAGCTGTCTCTGACTCTGATCTTGTAGAGAGGACAGGATATTGTTGTTCGACTTTAGACGTAATCCATGGATTGCATAGATGGTGTACATTTATCAGAGTTGAAAAGTCACTTCTATTGCTATTGTACATATTCAGCTATAGTAGTCATTGGTAATGAAGTAGCCTAGTTTTGAATGACAGGTTCCCTGTTATCACATGTTGTTAATATATAACATTTAAATAATTTAATCCAATTTAAAGGCTTTCCAAAGCTGTTTCGCTGTAAATTAAATTTCAGCCCCTCTTTTAACTCTCTGCTGCTGGGAACTGCACTTGTTTTTTTCAAGATAATGTTGAAAAGTTCTCTTCTGTGGCATTTAATTAAAGGCATTTAAATGAAGTTTTATGTTATTCTATATTTTATATTTTTTTATTATACACTAAGATTTTCATTTTTACTGCAAATGTATATTGGCTCCAAATGTCGGCTAACGGTCTCTTTGATTACTAATAATCAGTATTGACCCTGAAAAAAACGTATCGGTTGACCCCTAATAGGGCTACTTTGTCATTGTCTAGCTCTAGCAACTTTGGCCATGACTTGCTATGCTAACGTTAGCTAGTTAACCTACTGAAGTGTGGCTAGTTTATGGGTGCTGATTTGCAACATTCAGTGAGAGCAGGCATGCATTTTACGTGACTGAGAAGAGAAAACTCCCTGTGTTTTAAACTGCACACATTACATTCTTCCTCTCGGTTCACCTTCAACTCTGGCCATGGTATTTGTAAGTAGTAATGCGGAGATGGTGTGCAGAGTGGCGGGTGATGCAAGACCCCAAGTAAACACCCATCAGGAACTTTTGGTTCTTTCACAACTGTTAACACCCAAAAGAAATCAGAACATGTTTAAAACATGAATGGTTGCATGGAATCAATGAGATGCACACTGTGCTGCTTTTAAGGTAACTCTCAGTTAACTGTCTTAAACCTGCTTTTGTTTATGATGTTTTTAGTGTATTTGATGTTAGTTCAACAAAGCTGCGATATACACTTGTCTTTTCAGTTTGTTAGGTTTAAATAAATCCAAGGCAATCATGGTTTGAAGTAATTTTACAGCATTTCAGGACTAGTAGAGGTATTTCGAGAAAGTTTGATTCATAGCACGATAATACCGTTTACAGTGATATTTTTGGCTACAATAATCAAAGCATGAAAATGTGGTACCTGCATGGATACTGCTGTCTCAATGTCAGTCTTATTGTATGAGTGGATGTACGAAATACGAAAATATGAAAAAGACCTTGGAGTCTTGATTATATTGCGTCACGGTAAGGGAGGGGCGAGCGATTTCAGCTGAACCAAACTTTCAAATCCAAGCAAATGGTAAAATGGCTACACTTAAATAGCGCTTTTATCCAAAGAGTTTTTTTCCAAGGTTTTTGCCGCTTATTCACCCATTCACGCACACACTCACACACACAGGGTGCTGGCCAACCATCGGGAACAATTTGGGGTTCAGTGTCAAGGACACTTTGACATGTAGACAGGAGCCCTGTGATCAGTGGACGACCCGCTCTACCTCTTGAGCAGATGCATACAAGCTAATTTTGTAGAGAATCATTTAGTGTCGAGTTCCTCTCTAAATAGAACCAATGGTTATAGTTAAGTTCACCGAAGACTCGGCCCTGGCTGTTAGATGAGCTCACACTTAAATAATAGTTTTTCTTTCTACTTGGTAAAGGCATTTGCAGCCAAAAGCCTTTTTCAATGATACAGGAATGGGTTAGCTTTAATTTTCCTGCTTATTTAGTTGTATGTAATTAATAGTCTCAAAAAAGCTTGTAAAACATGTACATCCACATACTGTCATAGATTCTCAAACTAATAAGTAAAAGCTTGTGACACTCAGGACTGGAGCTAAAAGGCACTGATCGATAATACACTGGACTAAATATACTGTCCTGTCCACTCTCTTCCCCCTCCATCTCCACCATCTATCCTTCAATCCCTTCCTCCCTCCGTCCATCCAGCCAAGCCCGTCAGAACGCCCAGCACAGCGAGTCCTCTCACCCATCCATCCCCAAGGAGTTCCAGTTAGACCTGGACATGATCGAGATGGACCAGAGCAGAGTGTGTGAGCTGCCGGACCTCGTCCAACACAAGCTGGATGAGCTGCTGGAGCCCATCATGATCCCCGAGCCCAAGTAAACACACTCAGAAACGCAACCAGACTTAACAAAATCCAACACACACACAGTTCAGATAGAGAGTAGAGCATTAAAAACACATGATTATGTAATTAATATTGCTTGTATTTTTGTGTTTAAAGGATGCGTTCTGTGTCTCCACACTTTGATGACCTCCACAACAGTACAGCCTCCACCATCAACTTTGTCATCTCTCAGGTGGCTAGTGGTGACATTAACACCAGCATACAGGCACTGGCACAGGTATAACACGCATATAAAAAACAAAATGGTTTGGTTTAACACATTTTAAATTATGATTGCTTCTGCAAATGGGAAAACCAAAGTGTTGTTAATGTGAATTGTAATATGACCTGTTATCACTCTACAGTATTACAGAATTATTACTGCGGAATTTGCTCACTGTGAGACAGTCATTATTAATATCTGAAGACTTTACGAAAACATCGTCTGTGACGTCACTGATGTTTTGAAGCTTTGATTTGCTTTTACTGCTCTCTGCCATTATGGCAGTTACTAGAGCCAGAAAACAACGTGGGCAAGGAGTGAAACCTAGGTGGATCAAGCTGGAACCACCACAGTGTACTGTGACAGGCAGACACCTGTCAATCAAGCCTTGAATCTGACCGTCACTTAAGCATGGCTCAGCATGCTTATCACAGATATATCAGTATTGATGTAGATGTTGGTCAAACAAGCAACAAGAAATGTCCGCAGAGACGTGTTTAAAATATATTTGTTGTAGAGATAACCAAATCTAAGTGGTCCTTATCAAAAATGTTTGTTCATGTCAAACAAAAACCCTAGTAATTTCGACTGATTGTCGTATTGTTTTCGTTTTTTTTTTTTGTTTGTTTTTGTTTTTTTTCCCTCCCTCTAACTTTCAATTATCTATTTCTTGGTTTCAAATATCCAGTATCGGCCTTATTACTTTCTATAAGCTTATCAAAGTGACCTCCGCAACACACATGGCAAGAAATGAAATGAACTACTGAAACCCAACTGAAAAACCACTTGTGGGAAAACATACTGACTGTCTAGCCATGTATTGCTGTCAGGCACTTAAAGCCACTATGTGTTGATCTTGAAAAATTCTGACATTGGTGCCCCTAGTGGTTGTATTTTTAAAAAAAAAGACACCTGAAGACCCTAGCCTGTTTCTAGACCTCTTAATTGCTGCCCACATCTCAGATCTTTCAACGACTCAAATAGGTCTGTTTCTGGCGGTTGGAGAAACAATCGACCAATCAGAGCTTGGTAAGCAGGATTTAGAATGGGAAAGTTATCATCCTACATACGTACCTTGCTAGTTACCTTACTATATCCATGAAAAATTTAAACAACTGTGGATGAGAGACACATCTGTACGCGTCTTTGTAGGTCCACATTCAGAAATGAAATAGCAGCTCTTAAATTGGCATATTTCTTTGTTTACATCAAAAAAAAAAGTTACACGCACACATTATTATTTACACATCCAGCAATTACTGAGCAATATTATTATTCATTTGAAGTCATGTTTCTGGCCACCTGATAAATGCGAGTCCAATATTCTTTTTTTAGCTTAGTTTTTGATATGTACCAACTCCTGAGGGAAAAATATCTGTCTCTTTAGCTACTAAATGCTCCACTATGTTCATCAGCTAGTCGCTAACTGTCTGTCGGCTGTTTGATGCTGAGCAGGTACTGTACAGTGGGTTTTTATAGCTTTTCACTGAAAACAGCTGCCTGCTGTGGCCGAAAATGACACTAGGAGAGCGGTGAGAGTGAACCAAAACAGTTAGGTTGCAGACCGACCGTACAGTTAAACAATGAGCTAAAACTCATTATAAAGCCGGTCTAGTGATAACTCTGTGAAAGGGGTTGCTCGTAGTGATGAACCTACATTGTAACAATGTTTTCACATTGTCATGATACACTGTTATTATAAATGTATCCATCATAGCTGCTTTAAGATCAAAGAGTGATCAAAAGTGTGTGGTTTGTCCCCGCAGATCGACGAGGTGTTGCGGCAGGAGGACAAAGCAGAAGTCATGTCAGGACACATTGATCAGTTCCTCATTGCTACCTTCATGCAGCTGAGGCTCATCTACAGCACACACATGGCTGACGATCGGCTGGACAAGAAGGACATCATCAAACTGTACAGCTGCATCATAGGAAACATGCTGTCTGTAAGTCACTGCCTTCTCCTACATACGCTAACATGATATGTCAATAACCGCAACTACATTGGTGAGGTTTGTATAGAACCTGAGGAGACACGAACGTCTTTATGAACATCCTCTTGTCCCTTTCTGTCAGTTGTTCTCAATGGAGTCCCTGGCCAGAGAGGCATCTATGGGTGTGTTGAAGGACCTGATGCACGGTCTGATAACGCTGATGCTGGATGGCAGAGTGGAGGACATAGAAGATGGACAACAGCTCATCAGATCTGTCAACCTTCTGGTAATCAGAGTTCTGGAGAAGTCTGACCAGACCAACATGATCAGGTTAGTATGAAGAAACGGTTCACATCAAAATTAAATTTCACTCTTCTTTTAATTTGCTCAGGACCGTAACATTATTGGGCTTTTGGAATATGTTGCATTACTGTATTACTATATTTTATGTATGTATTTAATACTGCTGGTTATCTGTAGTACATCTTTAATCTAATTGACTCTGACATAATGATCAGATTCCACACAAATTAAACATACATGTACATTAGTTTGGCTGAACCAAACTTTCAACCAAGCCACCAAGAAAGGTGTACAGTGCAAAAAAATAACTTGGTGTGGAGTTCCACTTTAAAGTAAGACATAGTTCCTGACCACTGTTTTCTGCTTTATTTTGAATTACACAGTGTTTAGTCTTCCATTACCAATACGTGTTATATTTAGCTGGCTTAGCTGTAAAAAATATTTTTTTTATATATATATTTTTTTTTTGTTTGTTTGTTTTTTTTGTCATTGAGTGTATTTAACTGAGGGGCACGTCCTGTCCATCACACAGACGCTGACGAGAGTAATGTTCTTGTTTCCTGCTTTTTTGTCCTTTGCCAATCACATGCCTAAATTATGACAAAATTTCACACAGATGTTTAATGGGATACAACGATAAAGTGATGACCTTTTTTACCCAAAAGGTCAAAGGTCAACTTCTCTGTGACATCATAACATCCTGGAAGATCACTTTTATGGCCATTATTCAACACCATAACTCAGGAACAGAAGGGGAGATGGGGGAGCATATTTCACAGTTGGTTGGACACTGAATAGGTGACACTTTTGATTCAAAGGTCATTGTGACCTCAAAATAGGTTTTTAGCCATAATTTAAGAATGAATTGGGTGGTTCCAGATTTCACACACATGTTGACTGGAACGACACAATGAGTAAACAATAACTAGCACAGTACGGGCTCTCCTCCATCTCGTTCATTCTGCCTTTCACTTCCTGTCTCATTCTGAATTTCGAGCGTCATCGGAATCACGTGACTGCAAACAACGCATCAGAGAAAACAAAAGCACCACATGTTGTGTAGCTCTACTCTATAAGAATCAATCTTTACATAGTAATAAAGTACATGTGTACCTGTTTAGCCAATACATCTCTGATAATCCTTCATTATTCAGTTCAACAATGTATATTCACTGGAATCATACGTATGTATTATCAATATAGTGATAACTTCCATTTAGTCAAAAAATACAATTAATACCTTTCTATTCAATTCCTTCCAAGTATTCACTACACATATTATGAGTCTGGACAGACATGGATGTAAACTGCAACTTGACTGTGCGGCAATTCTAGTTTTAACCTGTTCAGTTGACTCCTTCCCTTCCTGCCTCTCTACAGTGCTCTGCTGGTTTTGCTTCAGGACAGTTTAGTCACGACAGCTGGTCCCCCCATGTTCTCTGAACTAGTCATGAAGGTAAGGAGTGTCACAGCAGAGGACCTGACACATAAAATGCCATATCATACACTTCAAACTGACTCTTCTGTGTTTGTGCATGTTCAGTGTCTGTGGAGGATGATCCGCTTTCTCCCAGAGACCATCAACAACATCAATCTGGATCGGATCTTACTGGACGTCCACAACTTCATGAAGGTTTTCCCCAAAGAGAAACTCAAGCAGCTCAAGAGTGATGTTCCACACAGAACCCTCAAGACTCTGTTACACACACTCTGCAAGCTCACTGGGGCCAAGGTAACACACACACAAAATGTATTTAATCATATTCTGAGCTGCATTTAGTTAAATTCTCTGGTGAAATGGTTTAGATCCTGGGTCACAGTTATTGTTCTGCTGTGTTGACTATTTTTTACTTATTGAGTTTTGATCTATTTATTGTATTAATGCACTGATAAACAGATCCTGGACCACCTATCAATGATAGAGAATCGTAATGAGTCAGAGTTGGAGGCCCATCTGAGGCGGGTGGTCAAACACTCTGGAAACCTGTCAGGACTCAAGAGTGACCGTGGCAATGAGAAGACTGGTCTGCGCACGGTGAGCAACACATACCAAATTCACAACACACACTTTAGGGGCCATTTTATTAGGTTCTTGTCAAGAAAAAGAATTTACACTAATTCAGTAGCTCTTGTAGGATTGTCTTCAGGATGACTGTGTATCTAAATTAATTACTGTATGTTGCATTATTGTAATGATAGATATAACGTGAATTTGTCTTTTTATGTTTTGTTCCCAGGAAGATCGGATGTCAAAGGCAAAGGTCAGTGACATTCTGTCTGAAATCTTTAAGAAGATCGGCTCCAAGGAGAACACTAAAGAGGTCAGCTCAGCTCCATTCTTAAAATCATTCTTGGTGTACTATTTGTTGCAGTGTCAAACTTTTTTTTAACTTCACAGACAGAAAACAAAAGGTTTATTATATCAAAGAGCCTCAATAGAGTTTCAATAACATGTCCAATCTTGTTCTCAGGGTTTGACGGAGTTGTATGAGTATAAACAGAAGTACTCGGATGCAGACCTGGAGCCCTTCCTCAAAAACACATCCCAGTTCTTCCAGAGCTACGTGGAGAGAGGCCTTCGTATGATCGAGTCTGAGAGAGAGGGCAAGGCTCGCATCCAGACCTCAGCAGGTACAACTGGAAGCTGTCACTGTGCACTTTGGTCAGAATGAAGTCAGGAGTGTATAGTAACACTGGTGTGTGTTTGTGCATGTATCTGCAGTGATCCCTCAGCATGGCGTGGACTCCAGTCTGAGCAGCAACAATGAAGAGCTGAAACCAGCTGTTTACTATGAGAGACTCAAGATCCTCAGACAGCGACAAGGCCTAGAAAACACCTCCAGGGTTAGTTTACTCATACACAGTCTGATACACACACACTGCCTTTATGACTGTCACTTCAGTCTGTTGCATTACATTGACTTAAAGATTAAGTGTTACTTTTGATTTAGATCACTCCCCGTGTATATTTTTGTATCCACTCTGCCTTTTGGGGATTTGCTTTTGTAGCACACATTAGAGCCTGATCGATACATCAGTCTGGCTGATTTTTTTTGGCTGATTTTAGCTTATCACAGATATATCAGTTTTTTTTATTGCTGTATATTGGGGATGCACCAATGTAACTTTTTCTCCCCCGACACCAATTCAAACACCCAAACTCAAAGTACTATCTGATACAGTGCTCTTCTGCAAACATGCTTTTTAGGCTTGTGTTTTTAATATTATTTAGGTTTACTATTACTACTGTTATGAACAGATACAGACCAAACTGAGACTGAGCTGCTGTGAACAGCAGTGATCAGAGCTAATGCTGTACTCACTGTCCTCTGTGTGTCCATATGGAAAAGACTTCCCTCAGCGTGATAACGTGCTTCTACATCTCTTTATCAAACCACTGTGCAGGGCTCTGTCTTTTTTCTGAGACCAAAACCAAACTAAACAATGTAGCTTCTCCAGTAGTGTTTTAATTCCAGTTGCTAAAAGGTTGTTGTTAATAAGCTCTAACGTCATTCCTTTTTTCCTGATCTGTTCTCCTTTATCAAGCTGTGTTGGAAAAAGATGTATTTTGTATTCCCGACAAAGTGCAGAAAATGTCTAAATCCTACTGTTACAAAAACTATATGGAATAAATCTGTGATAATGTTAGCTAACAGTAAAAGTCAATGTCAGCACTTCTGGTTTCACAGCAAAGGCCTACAACTGCCTTCATATTAAAATGCATTTATTGTGAAGGACGTGCAGGAAGTGCCACAATATTAGCCAGAGTTTTACAAATTAGGGGTCGACCAATATGGTTTTTATAGGCTCGATACCGATACCAAACCGATATTTGGAACCGATATATATTTGCAGTAAAAATGAAAGTCTTACTGTCAAAATTTAGAATAAAAATGAAATTGAAATCATAATCCTCTGGTCTAAGATGATTGCAGCACACAACCTCGTTCTTAGTTACAGATGCAGCAGTGAAAGGCCCGTCTCTTTACCTGCAAAACACCGGTGTTCCTTTTCCAGTTAGGAGTTTGTGCAGCCTGCACAGACACAATAATTCACCATGATGAAAAATGGTAAAATGCAATGTAAAACTACCAAAAAAAAGGCACTCACTAAATTCCAACTGCTCAGACTCACTACCACCTACTACCACACGTTGAGCTGAGGCAGTCAGGGAAACAGACTCCCTTCTGTTACATTAAAAACAAACACGTATTTAAGAGAATTGCTGAAAATGCCTACTTTTTCCTTTTTCCTATTTCTGCCCTTATGTCTTGTAAAACACATTAATTTTGACTTCAACTTTGAACATACAGTAGAGTTTTTTTAGCATTACAGCCTCACAGACCCACAAGAATTGCTGCAGAAATTTCCTGAAAAACATATACAGTACTGTTACTGTACAACCTTAACAACAGTATTTCATAACATTGAAAACGTTCACCTGATATCTATTCCTATGCTACGGCTGAATAATCTGAATGTATCGAATTGCAATTTTTCTGACCAATAATGCAAATGTGATTTCAATTCAAAATGTGATTCATAATGACCCCAGATGTTACTGTAGTGAGTGTATACATATGTATATATTTTTTAATCCAGTTCCTACACATTGATTCACTGGGGTCTCCAACCTGCAAGTTGCTCTTGAAGCTTTAATATTTGCCCAGTTTGAACAGCAACATTCCTGAGTAATATTTACTGTATGTACATAATCATACATCCTCTCTCCACCTGCAGCAGGGTGTGGGAGGAAGCGAGGACGAGCCTCAGCAGCGACCTCCCATCTCCTCCCTGCTATCCTCTAAGCCGTCAGTGGCCTCCTCCACTGACATGCTCCACAGTAAGCTGTCTCAGCTCAAAGAATCCAGAGAGTTGTACCAGCAGGAACACAACCCACACTCCCCGACCCATTCACACACCCGCTCTGCTTCACCGGCGGCCAACCTTGACGACCTGAAGAAACGTCTGGAGAGAATAAAGAGCAATCGGCAGTAAGGAGTACCACGTCACCACCTCATCTCATCCGCAAAGCCTGTGGAATTCAGCTGGTAGAAAATACAACATCCTCCTTTTTAACCCACTCTGTGTATTTTCATGTTCTGGTAGATGGAAATAGAAAGCACTTTGACACTAAAGCCCACCCCTCTGTATTAACAAACCAGGTAGCAACAGACAAACACCCTGAAGTTTGAACCGGACTCCATCAACTGTGCCTGTAAGTTATTAGAAATGAAACGCACCCTAATCTGATTGTAGTTGAGGACACTCAGATTGAACTAAGGCTGTGTCTGGGATTTTTAGCTTCTACACACACACACACACACACTGCAGAAACCATCCAAGTGTTTTAACTACTATTAAAACTTATCAGACAGATGTTCTGTCAAGTCATGTTGTTTTTAAGTGTCAACCATCAGGGCAAAAAAGATAAAAAGCTGAATCCAGAGTCTAGCAGTGAGTTTTGATGTGTGTACAGGATCACATAGTCGGCTGTAGTTCTCAGTCTGTACAGTTTCATCTTAACGAACAAACTGTCACACTAACCCACACCACCCTCCCTCCTATTGCGTCTCATCTTTCTTTTTCAGGGTGCCCCCACTCTCCTGTGTACATTTTTCACTGTATTATAATAATTAATATAGTGAACTTTCACTTAAATATCACAGCACAATGTGTTTGTACATATTTAAAGGTTGTTAACCACTTAACTGTTATAAAGCGCTTGTCATGTGGTTGCAAGAAATGTTGTTTCTTCCTGTTTTACCATGAAGTACCACGTTACTAGTGCTTTGTTTGGATGGAGAAACACTGCTGTTAAGAGGGATGTCAAATTTGTAGCTGTCTAAATGCAGCGTGTGACTGCCCCCTTGTGGCTGAACACTGTCATAGTATCAGTTTGTAATTCCCAGTGATTTCAGCTGAAGTCTTGTTTGTACCGGGGGCAACTAGTGATTTGGAATCATTTCAGAAGGTTCACATTTGCTATGTCTGCATTGGTAAAGTAAAAATTCCAAATAAGCAACTGTTGTTTGGTGACAAGGCTAATAGTTAACATCTCACACAGTGCAAATAGGGCTTGAAGCTCCAGCACTTACATTTCTATTTATATTTCTATATCCATTTCAGACATTTTTGCTGTATTTATAGGGCCACAAAATAAGTTGAACTGCATTTACACAGTAACATCAAGCCCTTTGTCTTTTTTCTGCCCCTCGAAAAGCCTCAGCTATATGCGGATGTTGAAGGAAGTTCTTTGTCTGTTTTAACCATGTGTTTGGTCAGGGTTACAGAGGGAATCTGTCCAGTTTTATTTTGAAAGCATTTTGTGGCCTTCTGGTAAGCGTTTGTTTGAAATCAGTGGTTTTCAATCCTCCTTTTGATTTAAGAGGGCCAAACGTTTTCAGATTTTTCCTCACAGCCAAACTCGAAATGACCGACTGTAGTGTTTGGCTGTGATTAAAACCTACAGACGTATGGTGGTACAGGGTTTAGAATTACTGTGTTTATTCTGGAAGAGAAGTGGCACAATTTAGCGCCAACCCGCTGTCGCTTTTCAGCAAATCAGGACTGAGAATCTGTCTCCTCTAATAGCAAGGTGAGCTGCTTCATTCTGGACATCCAGACCAAGCAGAGCCAAAGGTGTCAACAGGTGTGTTTAAGCTGTGTGTTAGACTGTGCTGTGGGTTGACATTTGGCTGTAAATACTGTATGTAATGTCCTCCATTAACACTTCCCTTCAGTTATTTAACAGCAGCCACTCTGTTGTGTTTGTAGGCTTAAACGGCATGGCATGAAGTCAGTGATTGTTTTATTTTCTCATGTAAATAAAGTTTGCATTAATAAAACGCTGTTAATTAAGACATTGTTTTTTCTGATGATGATGATGGGGGCCCTGTTAATCATCTGTTCTGTAGCCTAGTCTTACATTGTTGCTCTCCAGCTTTCCTTGTATAATCCATAGTGAAAAATGGCAATAAAGTCTTTTTTTTAACAATCCATCTTTGAGTTTGCTGATTTTATTCATTTTTGTAATTAATCTATAACAGCTGCATCTCGTTTTATATTTATTCTTTCATATGCATTTTACTGTAGTCTGGGGTAGGGGTCAACCAATGTTTTTTTTCAGGGCCGATAGCGATTATCAGTAATCAAGGAGACCGATATTTGAAACCGAGTGTGTTAACAAATATAGAATAACACAAACTCCAACGCAAAACTTTGTTTAAATGCCTTTAAGCATATCTTTAATTAAATGCCACAAAAGAGAACTTTTCAACATTATCTTGGAAAAAATTTTTACTTGCATTATTACAGCGAAACAGCTTTGGAAAGCCTTTTAAATTGGTTTAAATTATTTAAATGTTATATATTAACATGTGATAACAGGGAACCTGTCATTCAAAACTAGGCTACTTCATTACCAATGACTACTATAGCTGAATATGTACAATAGCAATAGAAGTGACTTTTCAACTCTGATAAATGTGCACCATCTATGCAATCCATGGATTAACACAGGCCTTAGATGCAGTTCCATTAGGTCTAAAGTCGAACAACAATATCCTGTCCTCTCTACAAGATCAGAGTCAGAGACAGCTTCAGGACATACTTCAGTAACATGAGCTAGTAGTCGTGGGTTCAGATTGAGAATATAACAACGGCACACCCGTGCCTACATGACTGGTAGAAACATAAGATTGTGGTGTTTGCTCAGTCTGCAAATGCATTCCTCTTTGCTCATCAGTGTTGATATGCTATTATTTGTGACTGTAACCAATCAGATTGACATTGAGCGAGACTACAGGGTGGTGGCTGCATCAGAGCCAAAGTAGTGCTTTTCAAAATTAATTTTATCAGCAATTGCACAAAAAATTATAATTTTAAAAACTGATAAACATCTGAGCCGATAATTGGTCGACCCCTAGTCTGGGGGGCTGTTGCTGTGTCACTTAGCATCTGACTAGCTGAGTAGCAGTTTAGAACTGATTCAGCTAAACAGGAACGTGCCCCTTAAAACTTGCATGCTGAGTTCATTATTCTCAGAAAATGCTCATTAAGTGCTTTCAGAGTTTTGACTTTGCAATTCAGAAGAACAAAGGAATTTAAGTGTCACATTTGATTTTTGTCTCAATTTTTTGTTCATATTTTAAAAAGTTGCAACATACAATCATCCTTTTTTTACAATGAAATACTTCTAGGATCAGACATCCTTGCTGATCCATGCTTTTTGTGTCTTCAGGACTACATTATTGTAATAATAATTATCCAAGGAGCTGCACAGCTCATCTAGATGGTTCAAAATATTGCAGCAGTCTTCTAAAGACAAATTGCAGGGAGCACATTACCCCACTGTTGGCCTCTCTCCATTGGCTGCCAGTGGAGTTTAAAATTCAATGTAAAATTTGAGTTAAATTGACTTAGTCCCTGAGTACATTTCTGAAATATTGTGGCCATACAGTAATTTAAAAGTCTCTCAGTTCAGCTAACCAGTGTCAGCTGGATGTTCCCAAAACTCTGCTTAAAACATACACTTAATAAACACATGATACTGTAGAACACTCTGCCCTTAAAATCTATTACAGTATAAGGAATGTGTCAAATATATCACCTTACATTAGAACTGCAGTGGGAGCTGGTATTATAATACATCTATGATTATTTTTCCTCAACTGTTCAGCCAGGTGAATGAACAGTTCACAGGTGTTTCACCTATTTACATCACTGACGAGCTGACCTCCTGTCCCCCTTGCAGGTGGTAGTGCATTAATTAAAACATGGTTGCTTTAACTGACTTCTTCAGTTTGTCAGATAATTAGCAACCCTCATACGGGGGCAAAAATTACCTGAGATAGATGAGACACCTTTAAAGTGTAATCACATGATCACAGTGGTTGACACTTATGGTAATGTTGCCTTCATAAGACCATAAACAGTGCTCTTATATTGAACCCTGTGATCTTAAACCTTGGTGTAGTAGGTTGAAGTTAAACCTCACAGCAACCTCTGGTGGCATTTAAGTGATTTCCACAGGACACCGTTACTGGGTTTAGACTAAACCCCAGGTGCAGTCTGAACTTTCTGAGGACACAGGAATGGGGTTTTAGAGACAACATGATGACAGACAACACGAGATTAGACCTGTCTTCAACCTTAAACCAAAGCTAAGCTAATGACTAACTGACTATAATGTTTATTCTAAAATATGTTGGCGTTAAAACACTCCCATGTATATACTGTTCATAGCTAATGCTGACAGGACATTAGATACCCGCAGTTACAAATGAAGCTTAATGCTAATGTTCCAGTAGTTTCATATCAGTAGGACACTTAACATTAATACTAAAGGAGACTTTTCAAGATTTATTTGAGAAAATATAAAGAATACAAATATGTATGGAAAGAACAATAAAAATGTATATTTAAGAGTTTTAAACATTTCAGTCTACAAATATCTAAAATAGCTCAGTATACCTTATTTACTGTATGTAGATATACTGAACTACATTTAAAAGTAATATAAACAACACTGTACAGAAATATGGCACTGAAAGGATGAGACAGATATGTACAAAGCAGATTCAAGCACTTCTGGTATTTACTTCACCAGTTTCTTTGATAACTCATTTTTTTTCTCCTGTCATCCTTCACAACTGATAGTATCTCATTTTAGTGGACTGTATAAAAAGACTCATGAGTGTAATCAGATGTCTGAATCTTCTAGCCAGGTCTTATGAAACTGTGATTTCTTCAGTGTCTGACTCTGAGGGCTCTGACTGTTTGCTGGACTCTGACGGAGAGGAAGGATTGTGATGATGATGGTGGTGGTGGTGGTGAAGATGTGACTCCTGGCTGTCCAGCTGTACTTGGTTGGTGGGTGCAGTCCTGTCCAGCATGTGGCAGTAGGTGCTGCCTACATCAGTGAGGTCTGGGTGGGGGTTGGTTTTGGTGGGAAGCGTCTGCTGGCGACAGCCGCCTGTCGACAGCAGCTCCCTCTCCTTGGAATTCCTCCATTTCATCCTGCGGTTCTGAAACCAGATCTTCACCTTCACAGGACACACACACAAAAAAACATTTTGTCAATATCATAGACCTCCTCACCACTACTAACCTCGTTCACAGCTGAATTGGGGTATAAAACGGACAGAAAATGTCCCTACAAGCCAAGATTTAAATGCACAATATAAGAGCAATGGAGTATACAATATTTTTGGACTTGCTGATTATATAAAGGGATAGTCTAAAATAAATGTAACAAAATCAAATAGTCCTTGGTGTACCTGGGAGTCTTTAAGTCCCAGTTTACTGGCAAGTTTCTTCCTGTCTGGTTTGCTGATGTATTTCTGCCTCTGGAAAGTTCTCTCCAGGGCCTTCCTCTGGAGGTCTGAGAACACAGCCCGTCGCAGCATGCCCCTCCTGGGCTTCCCTCTGGGGGCTAGGGGCCATGAAAATGTTCCCGGGACAGGAATCACAGTGGAGGAGGCTGGATGACAAAATACAAGAGAGAGTAAAGATTTAATAGCCTGCCCCATTTGATCTGATTTTGCCCCATGGAAACATATTGGACTATAGTTGTTATCATGCATTCTGTAACTGGCTGATGATGTAAAATAAATTAAATAAAGTTTGTTAAGGCCCTTGGGGTCCCTGTATCCAACTTTGAGTTTGTTTTGACAACTGGTTTGAAAAGTAGTCACATTTAAATACTGCAAATATACTGCATCTAAAAAGATTAGAATTATTGTAATTTTAACTACAGAACACTCCTAAATTCCCTGAAAAAGTACAGAAAACATGACTGCAGCAGCAGCTTTCTGCTTAAATGTGTTTCATTCTGGATTTACTTGTTTAAATATTTTGCAGCCATTGTGAATCCAACAGCTCATGTGATTATGATTATGAGTACATAATATCAATTTCAAAAAAGTCATATTGTTCCATGCTTTACATTTCACCACAGCTGCTAAATTGTTTTTAACAATTCAATGTACATTTTAATAAATTGGCAACTATTAACATTTATATTTTTCAATTGCTCATATAATTTTGTCCCCTGCTAAAGAGTTTTTCTTTTTCCATTTCGATTGCAGGTTGATTCTTATCGTCTTACACTGGTAAAAAATATACAGCAGAGATGTTTTGTTGGATCAATTCATGTATAACAACATAAAAATGTGATTGTGGTGAGTGATTGGCAATTGCGACCATTTTATTTATATTCAATGCCATCTATGTTGTAAGGTGAATGAATTGAGCTTTTTGGTATTTCTGGCTTCTTTTTCATTTCCTGTATGCCTTCAATGTGTCTAAAACGCTACAAATCAGAGGAATTAATCAATCAATAAATCCATCCATCATATTTTCTTTTTTCCCAATCATGTTTTCTTGATGCTCTTGTTTTCTTAGCATCTTAGTGGGTTTGAAATTATGTTTCTGAATGGATACAAGTTTTAATTTCACTGATGCTAAACTTGTTTTTTTTATTTTGTGAGTATATTCTACATTTGTCAGTGTTCTCAGAATGTGTCATTCCTTCTTGTTTCCATCATCAGCACACAGGCACCCTGATGCTGCCCATAATATACTTGTTCTGCCTGCAATCTGGTGTTTAAAGGCCCAATTTGTCCAGCAGTGGAAACAGAGCCTATGCTAATGAGACGGGCTCTCCAAAGCTCGGTTCACACTGCCTCTAATGAAGCATGAAGGGGGATTGTATAGGCTGCAAATGCATAGAAAAAGGTGATTGTGTTGTAATGAATTGAGTGGAAAAGGCCGTCGACAGGCCAGTATATTACAGGCCCATTAAAGACAGGTTAGTATAATGTAGAGCTGTTGGAGAGTCTTCACTCAAACTTTAGAGGATACAGAGAGCTTAGAGCTGTTCACAGTGTTATACACCTGCGTGTAAGTATTATCACAGATATCTGTCTAAATATACAAAAATATATATTGTATATTTGTTGAATTGATCAATATGCTTGTCAACATTAGGAAAATAAATAAAATTAAGTCCAGAATGTGAGCAACAAATCTCTGAGGTGTGTGTGTGTGTGTGCGTGTGTGGTTTTGGCTCCTATTGGTCACGGTGCTGGGAGCTTTGTGGGCAGGCAGAGGGGCTTGGTGGGAAAACGACGGCGCGTGAAGAGGAGCTGAGTTCCTGAGCTGGGAAGATACCCGCCTCACATTTAGACCATGACAAACGGCACTAATATATTTAGAGCGTGACAAACTGGACTAATTTGTAGATTAGGACAACTGGTGCTAATGTCAGCAGTCAGTGTGTTGCCTAAATAGGCCTTCAAATTGGCAGAGCTGATTCCAAGCTGTCCGGGGAATTCCCATGCTAAAAGGCTGACAACGTCTCTAAAAAGCCGACTGAGACCTCACCATCTACATCAGCTGGTAAAATGTGTTTTCAAATATGATTTCAGAAGTTTCAAAAACTTTTTGGACTGGGTTTGCCAATATCCAGAATTGTATGCTTAAAGGCTTATTCAGTTTCATTATTTTTAATGTTTTCTCCCACAGAAGTGTGCTCTGTGTGAAAATGTCTCTCAAACACATTGTATCTCTAGTCAGAGATTATCTTCCACCAAGAAAACACTTATCTAATTTTTAATCAAAGTCTAGTATTAATCGGATATATCAGCAAATTAATGAATTAATATGTTAATAGTTTGAAATGTTCATTGAATCACAGACACGTAGAATGTACTGTAAGGCACATATGGAGGTGCCATGAGTTATTTGCCATTATTACAAGCTTGTGATTTCTTAATTATATTCAAACATAATATTTAGTGGAAATGTAATATATAAAACTGCTTTTGGATTTGTTTTTTAGCCTAACAACCACTCTTTTTAATCTTTACGGATGAAAAGTGTTGGCAGTATGGGTAAGGCAAAATGGTGAGGTAAAGGTGGAAAATAAAATTCCACTGACTGAGAAGTTTTTGTTCCAGACCAAAGTACAGAAAGTGAGCTATGAATCACTGATATTAATCAATTCCTGCATCTGCATGGTGGCGTTACTCTATGAGACAATACAAACATTTCATTCTTCTTTATAAAAAGGATGGTTCAAACTAAATGTTTTTTTGGCATATTGTCCTATTTCACCTCCCAGATGTTCCTGTTTTTTTCTCTTAACAAAAATAAAGAGTAAAGTTTCAGTAAATCACAAACTAAGTGCCAACTAAGTAGTATTATTTGGGTTCTCCAAATAGAACTGTGAAAGATAGCCATGGATGCATCATATTTAGATCTGGGTCTGCAGCTGAGACACAGCTGACCTGCAACACCACTTAGTGGCAGAAAAATGCAGATTTTTTTCTGTTTGTACATTGTATTGTAAACACATGTGGATAAGAACGAAATGCCAAAGTGAAAATGAGGTATATATCCTCAGATTAGTGCCCAACATAAAGTGAAAGGGATGGTTTTCTCTCTTATAAAGAAGGGAGGAAACCATCAAAATCACACATAAATCAGCTATAAATAAACAGTGTGTCTTAGTTCTGAAACTTGCCAATATATGGCACTGGTAAGTCCACCAACCTGTGAAGTAGGAAGCTCTGATGAAAGGATGGAGGCTTCCATCAAAGAAAGGCAAAGGGAAGGACTTAGTCTGAAAACTCTGGACTGAGGAGCAAGCAGAAAAATAACACAAATTGACTTCACCTCTGTGCTATTTCAAAGCGGGGTAAATACTATGAACAGAAAAAGATATCAATACCACAAACACCAGAAATGTATCATTAAATGTTAAGGAATTATAGCTTCTTATAATAATTTAATAACAAATATGGTCATAACTGTATCTAGGGAAAAATAATTGATTGAAAATAAATAATAAACATAACATTTTAAAGTTATATCTGATGCACCTCAGCATGCTGCTAAATATAATTTTAAGTCTAATGCATTATTGACTATTCACTAATTTACTGGGCCTACAATTTTTAAGGCACAACAGAGTCAATATATGTTTCCTATATTTGCTATATCCAGTATTCTGATACCCTGTATATGTGAATTTGTCAACAAGAGAGTTAGTGAGAGAGTAGCGTCAATGTGCAGTGCTGGTGGCCTCACTGCGAAAAAAGTGCATTGGAGTTGATGTTGTATTGTTAAGATTTTGAAAAGTATAGCATATATATAATAGGCTAATAATTAAATATATCTACATAAATACAAACATATTTGGTTATATTGTAGCCTATTATTTATTTCTAACAGTAGCTGTAGTAGGCTACTGTAATACAAGTCATAAACTATCCACCATCATCCAGTTTTTTCTTCATACTCACCGCTCCGTGTGGACGGTGCCAGTATCGCACTGACACCGAACTTGAGGTAGCCGGAGTCCGGGCAGGCAGTCTGCGGAGAGCCGGGGCTACTGCGGCTCGGCTGACTGGAGCTCTGAAGCACAGACCGCTCTGTGCTGGGTTCCAGCGCACGGGGAGAGGCGCCCGGCCCGTGGCTGAGCGGGAGATTGTCCCCGGGACTCCTGGAAGAGAAAGTCCGATGTACGTAGCTGACAGGCTGGCTTAATCGGAGGAGATCTTCTACTAGGAAGCCTGAGGGGAGTGACCGGGTCAGGGGCGAGGAGAGAGCGGCAGGGGGACGCAGTAAACCCGGGTAGAGAGGAGGCGGAAGAGCGCTGCACGGAAACATCATGGTTGTCCAACCTGGAAAAGTTTCCTGCTCTTTTAGCTATTATCTTCAGGAAAAATAAAAAGGAACGTAAACAACACAAACTCTGTGCTCTCTGTGTCTCTGTCCCCTCTTGGAGAGGTTTTATACAAGGGAGTCACTCCTACACAGAAACACACACACTCAAGCAAACGGACACGTGCACGCGCACAAGTTCAACCCTCAGCCCATGTCTCTGCGTGAAGCCCTTTGAACACAAAGTTCAGGGCAGGGGGATTGGTCAACGGCCCTGTGCTTCATTTGTGATTGGACCTCAATCAAAACAAGTATAGGCTATATTGCCCTACTGGTTTTATCTATTTTATTTCTTGGATTGTTTGCGAGCAGCTGATGCAGAAATGTCATTATGTCACTAATGAAAAATCAGATGCATGTAGCTGCACCAACAGTAGGCCGTTTCTCAACATGCACTTGTCACATGTTGAGAAACGGCCTACTACACCGCCTACAACACTTTTGTAGTGCTCCAAGGTGCATTAATGCTGATGCAAAGGAATATTATAATCATTTGATTAGACCATTTGCATTTGTGATAGGCCTAGCTATGAGGTGTTGGCTCAGTACAGGTTGACAACATAAAGCTGAATGTGTACTATATCAAAATAAAGTAGTCCTACCATCTAAAAAACGAATCATTCACATATGAATGCAACATTTAGCCATCCGCAAAAAAACGACAAAAAGTACAATTTTCAGTCCAGACAGAGGCTAACATGTATTTTCACTGTCATTCTATTTTTTTCCCAACATAGCCTATTCATTGTCTGAGAACATTTCAACTGTGCCTTTGCCCCCTTTTTTTATTCATTTATTCAGCAGCATGGATAACTTGCAATGGTTTTAGATATTTTACATTTTACAAATACATAATAATAATAATAATAATCCCCCCTTGACAAACACAGGCACGCACACTCATTAAAGCTGACCTTGGCCTGGCGCTTCTTCTGATCCCGTTAAGCATGAAGCGGCCGTCGCCTGCGCGCCCGCTGTCCGTTCTTTCATTCGTTTCTTGCTGTCTGTCAGAGCAGCATCAGTCGACGCTGAAAGGAGCTTTAACAGCGCCCATTATGAAACTATCTTGTTGGATGTGATGATGAATTTAGTTACACAATTTAGGCTATTCACTAAAGAATCTTACAATGACTCTATATCGTCGGAATATACTGATGAGAATGATAATTAGCCTACATTTAAACCACTTCATAATTCAAGTAGAGAGAAACAAATGTTAAACAAAATCATTTTAGGTCTAGAAGCCCTATGTCTTCGGTCAGATTTCCCCAAACATTGCAGCACTTAGACCTATTTTTCCACATGAATCCAGCCTTGATATCTCTGCATTGCATCATCGTTGTCATGATCTTAATGTCACCAATTACCTGTCATTCAGTCTACAAGTTGTTGAGACAGGTGGCCTTTCCGCTTAAAACGATTTAAAGTGAGAGAGACTTAAAGTCAGCTTTGTTTTGATCGCCTTTGATCACGGTGATCGTTGGTGACGGTGAATGTTCCCTGTTGACTTGAATGAGTGTAAAATGAGTCAAAGTTCAACACCCACTGACCCTGATCATCCCATGCTCACTTGGGCCTAAATGGTGAACATCATCATTCAAAAGTAGGCTATGACAGTTACTCAAACAGGCAAATATTTTGGACGTTAAGCTCTTTTTACTGCAGCAAGCACTTAAATTCCTCATAACAGGTCAGTTTAACTTTTGTTTATATGTTGTCCCAGACACAGTGGTAGCAAGCAGCCACAGAAACTCAAAAACTGGACGAATGAAATCGAATGCTATGCTCCTAATGTAGGCTACCTTTATTCCCACCTATATTCCATGAGCTGTCTAAACTCTTAACCTAATTAGCACAGCATGCCTCTGTTCATTTTCACTTAGCAAAAACAAACCAATAGGCTAACTTCGTGGCAAAGTCAAAATATAGTTATATTACAAATTGGCAACTTATGTTATGGATAATGCTCTAAATATTAACTTCTTAGATATCATACTCACCTTTGACCTTTTAAAAAAAATCCTGTTTTTTATGGAATAGGTTTGCTGTTTGGGACAAAATTGTAATTTTCAAATAAACAGGTTGTCACTGTGGTGGTGTTCTGACAACGGGACCATTATAAACTGCGGTGGATGGACTTCAGAAAGACAAAGGTGAGAGATGAACAAAGAAGCTTTTACAGAAGATTTGGTCTGGGACTTGAGGGGCGGAGAAGTGAGTCCCTGAGGGCGCACGATAAGACCTGTGACTAATGGCATTTGAGCACGTGCTGCTCTTCCCTCTATGTTCATCTTTCATGTAGCCTATATCACTGAAACAAGCCTCATTTCTCACACTCTCTCTCCAATGTTACTGACATTATGTTCAGTGAGCAGTGAAGATTTAGGATACAGTACTAACTGAATAACCTGGCATCCCTTAGACAAACCTATTACAGAACCTGGGTTTTTACCTTGATTTATCCTGGGAATGTCCACTGAGGTCCAAGCTCTTTGCCAGCAGCACTTTGCTCTACATTAATTCACAATGGAAGCTGACCACACCTCAGATGTGACTGAACATTTTCTAACTGACTTTTCTGGTCACAAGTCCATTCTTATATAGGACAGTCATTTGTGGTATCATATACCATATGATATCAAACAAACAAAAAACATAGCAGTTATGTAGCAAATCTATGCTGTTATTTCCTATGGCTTCAGCACATGCAAAAGCACATGCAAACTGTTCACCTTCCCATACATGGCAAACAGATTAACACTGCAGCCGCTATACTGTAACCATATCAGAAACACCTGCCATGAGCTACAGTTAAATAAACCATGAATGTATAGCATATTAACTGCTTTAGATGACAGTAAGCCCAAATCATTTGATTTGTCTCCTCCTCCAATACTGCCAAACCTAAAAGATTCAAGTTAGAGGGATCTGTATCTTCCTTAAAGGAACATTTCACCCTCACATTTTCTCACTTACTCCTGTAGTATATATATCCATAATTTGGGATTTATTTTGCTTATTATCTTTGTCTTTGAGATTTCTGCTTCCAACCTAATACCACAGAGGTGAATGGAACTCACTACACTAAATAAAATTACATTTAAAAAATTGCAGCTTATCTGTAAACAATTTTTATTGGAACTTATATTAAAGATAGTTCCTATGAAAACTGTTGACAGGGTGTTGTATAGAGTATTCAGAGTTTCAGAGGTGCTGTTTCTAGAAAAAGGTGTTGCTGTGGAATTTTTACATATTTTCTTGTGTTTGTTTTTTGCTTAAAAATTAAACTAGCAAACAAACCCTTTTAATGCCCCCAGGCAATTGGGGCAAAACATTTCAAAGTAAAATTGGCAACATGGAAATGTGCTAAACAACAAGAAAGTAAAGTAAAAAAAGAAAGTTGTTTTTTAAATATCTGTTCAGTGTCCTTTTTATAGAAAAAGGGGAAGAGGGCGTACAAGAAAATAAGGGGAACAAATATTTAAATATATTTACAATGCCTTGTTCCTCACATTATTGTGGATTGCTATGCAAAAATAACAAAAAAGCATATATAATAACCCCTCCCAATAAACAGCAAAAAAAAGCATCAAACAAATAAGATAATTTACTCGTAGAAATTACAATTAAAATTAAAGGCAGATTTCACATTTATAATTTGTCCATTTGGGTTTTCCCTGGTGGCCACAGGCCCCAGCAGCATGCCCTTAACTTTCAGTTAAGTCAAAGGCAGAAATTTCAGTTAACTCAGCTGAGCAACTGTTTTTATCGTACTCTGGCCAAAATCTATATAATAATAACAGTATAAGCTTGTAAATTACTCAGTTTGGAGGCATCATGATGAAACGATTCACTGTTCAACAAAAGGAACCAATCATTAAAACAGATTTGCTGAGTGGCAGTCCTGCCAGGAAATACGACACCTTCACCAAAACCCCTCTCAGAGAGAGAGAGAGGGAGAGAGAGAAATTGTTGCATTCAGAGCATTTTATTCCTTCAGAAAATCCCTCTATTGTATTGAAGTGGAGCAGATGGTTCCTTCGGAGGGAATATGGGCATCAGCAGAACTAATTTCTCCTCGTGGTCCAACAGACAGACTGGCCTGCTGCTCGATTCTTAACCAGCACAACAGCTGTTGGTGAATTAAACACCAGTTAAGACTCATTTTAAAGCTATTAGCCTCTTGAAGTCTTACATCATGAACCCTCCCCACCTAGCTCCCTGAATTGATTACACATGCAAAGATGGGCAATCAACTCAGGCTGTGTCTATGGTGAAGTAATAACTAGTTAAGACTCATGTCAAAGCTCTCCAAGTCTTAACGAACATGTACCAAACAAACTGACAAAATGACGATACATTTAAACTTCAAAACACTTTGAAATGAAGGCATGAGAGAGATGAATATAACTAAGATCCATTAAAGTCTTTTTAAAGTTATGGTGATAAATATTTCACAAGAAGCTGTGTCCTGTATTTGTGTTAAAGTTGTTTCCCTCCAGCTGTCTTTCATTCAGTTTTCAATTCAATTCAGTTTTATTTATATAGCGCCATATCATAACAAAGTTATCTCAGGGCACTTTAGGACATACAGGAAAGTTGTCAGTATTTCCCATTAAAAAACATTAAATTTGAGATTTTCTGTAATTATGCAGTTCAAGAAATAGTATATTTAAAGGCTACTTACTTAAACTAGCACATTGTTACATTTGTTTCAACTGCACTGGGTAATTACTTGTATTATATAAACTTTAAAAAAAAAAAAAAAAATCATAGAATATAAGTTTGTGTATTTTGATTCCATCAAGAGTTAGCTATATACTAGCTTTTTGTGTTTAGGTCTAAATAAAACAGTAATTAATTAAATTTATTTTATGTTCCCTTTCCAAAACCTATGAAATATGACCAATTGTTATCAATTAGCGTTAAACATGCAACCAAGGAAAAACTTTTTACACAATTTTACCTTCGCACCAGCTGACCTGCTGCTTCAACCTAGCTTCTAATGGTTAGTGGGAATGCAGTTTTGCTAGGCCTGTGTGACAAAACCAGCCCAATACCAGAACTCAAAATACGCAAAGAAAGTAAAAGTAAACAAAGTAACACCATAAATGTTTAGTGTGCCAGAATTAAAAGCTTCATCCCCAGCCACATGTTCTTTGCCATTTTTTTGTGTATTTCTTCCCATGTTTTGCCCACTTACCGGGAGTCATGTTTCTCCCCTGCCGGGGATGCTAGCTAGCTGTCCCATGTCCATGTGTGTACGTGCTGATGGAGTCAGTTTGGTAGGATTTGGGTATAAATAAATTATTATAGAATTATTTCATTTAAAATATGGATTTTTATTTATAGAAATGATTCATGTATTTTGCATGCAAAATAGGTCTACCCAACCAGTGGCAACACTTCAAAAGTAGCCCAATTCCACGGGAAAACCGCGGACCTGGCAACACTGCTAGCATGCTACATGAAACTTTGTAATAGGCTCCTACATGGCATCATACAGCTACTGTTTTACTCAGCGGAGGCAGAAGAGTTTTTCTGGGTATAACTTACAAAGTGTGGCAGGTGTCATGGAGAAAAAAAACCACTGTTTTTTTCAGTACAAACTGATAAATTATGCTTCAAATGAATAATTTGTGTGCAAATTTTAATAGAATTTTAAAGTGTATTAATATGTGCATTAACTGTTACAATGTATATTTTGTGATGTGAAATAAATTTGTGATTCATGCTTTTAAATTTCTTAATTTACTTAAAACTAGTTTTATATTTTAACATAATGTTTGAGATGTTTTGAGACAAAGATAGTACAATGTTGTTCAACAAGCAAACAGGCTTAACAATATTAATATGAAGGAATAAATTCAGTATTTGTGGGCACATCAATACCACAACAAAGCTGCTAGCCTGCCGCTAACACTCATAACAAGGTGTCGTGTAATTAGAAAAGGATGAATCCAAAATATTTATCCTTTTTTAAGATTTAAGGAGACAGAGGCTTGTATATTCTAATAGTTACATAATCACACACATTGTCTTTGTTGTCCATGAATATGGATGTTACTTTTGTGGCATGTAACCTTTGCCCTGGCTCAACACCAACGAGTCAGGAATTGCAACAACACTGGCAGGCTTCTGCCACAGTTTACAAATAGAAAAGTCTCATGTTCGCTATGGACAGGAGGGAGCTAGCATATTAGGGTGATCCAAGCTTACAGTGAAAACTTACAATGTCACTGTGGAAATACTGTATTCTAATTCAATACTTAGCTCAGTAAATCGATAGTATAGCCAATAGTATCTTCTCTCTCATCTCTCTCTCTCACTCTTCTTTGCGCCCACTCCCTCACTCTCTCTGTCTCTCTCAGTGTCTCTCGGCTGGAGCATCTGTTTCCAGGCAGTGTGGAACAGAATGGATTAGTGGGGTCTTCAGTGTCGAAGTGCGGCAACAAGCATTAAAGCCATATTAACTTTCCATTAAACATCACATCGCTCTGTTGAGGGAGAGAGAGACACAAGCCTTGGGATAAAGCTCCTTAGAGAGACAGAGAGAGAGGGGGAGAGAGAGAGAGAGAGTGAGAGAGAGAGAGAGAGAGGGGGAGAGAGAGAGAGAGAGAGAGAGAGAGAGAGAGAGAGAGAGAGAGAGAGAGAGAGAGAGAGAGAGAGAGAGAGAGAGAGAATGAATGTGTGTGTGTGTGTGTGTGTGTGTGTGTGTGTGTGTGTCACCCTCAATGCACCTGTTCCCTCAATGTACTTTTTTGCACTGGAAAAGAAAATGCAAAACAATACTTACTGAATGACACCCTGAAAAATGTAACATTTAGACTCACTGTAGATTTGTTATGTTTAATATATGTCAGTGACATCACTCATGCAGTTTCTGAAGAATTGGCAAATACAAGTTTCATGAGAATTCATGAAATTATACAAGTTATAAATAAATTCATTATATTTTTCAACCATCTCTACACATTATATGTTAATGTTTCCAAAAATGATGACTGTCAAACAGATTTAACAACACGTAAGTTAAGAAAAGAATGTCTTGAGTCCCCCAAAACTAATTGTCATAATATTAAGACTTACTGTAATGAATTCAGATGTAATGTGTAGATTTGATTACCTGTGAAGGGTTAGGTTATTAACTTGAATTATATTACTGTAATGCAATAAGGTTTTATTGGATTCAAGAATTCTCTTGTAAAATTATTGGTTTCAAGACATTTACTGTAAGATAAACTGACTGAAAGTGAATTTCATGTTTTAAACTGCTCTAATCAAGAATTCTTAAATTAAGAATGAATCAAATGACTGCATGTAATCGCTGCCGGTCGCTCTGCTGTTCCCCTCAACGTTTTAGTATCTTTCAACTCAATGTTTTTGAGATTTCTGTTTCCAACTTAACAGAGGTAAAAATTCAACTGTAACTTATCTGTAAACAATTTTCATTGGAACTTCTATTGAAGAAATTGTCGCAATGAAAGTTCTTTAGATTATTCAGAGTTTCAGAGAGACTGGCTATGATTCAGTCTCACTGTTCTCATCAATCTGGTTTCCAGCAGCAGGCAGCTGTTTTCAGCAAACAAGCTCTGATAAACCCACTGTACACTACCTGCCAAGACGTTGGTGGAGACCAAACCAGAGCTATAAGGAGACTGAAAACAACAGATGGTGACATAAGAGAAGGTGGAATCGGCTGAAATGAGGATGAGATGATCACTTGATTTGTCAGTAGATGAAGTTTCTTTAGGTTATGTGCTTTTTAGCCACATTGGATCTAGAGATGGCAGTGTTGGTCTGTCGGACAGTCCACCACTTTGGTCTAGACTGAAATATCTCATCAACTACAGGATGGATTGCCATGACATTTTGCACATACATTCATGGTCCCCAGAGGATGGTGATCCCTTGTCTTTTCCTCTAGTGCCACAAGCAGGTCAGAGTTTTCACTTATCCTATAAAATATATATGTATGTATATCTACTCGATGGACTGGCAACATTTTGCAAAGTTATTCATGGTCTCCCAATGATGACTCCTATTGACTTTGGTGATCTTCTGACCTTTTCTGTCATTGTGAGTACCGGTATGTTAGCATGCTGATGTTAGCATTTAGCTCAAAGCACAGACTCACAGTGCTGCTAGCATGGATGTAGACTCTTAGTTTTGTTTCTATTCATGGTGCTATTGCTCATTCTAAATACCCACGTCTGTTAATTGCAAATAGCCAAGAAATATATGATGCATCCTGAGAATTTTTGCCAAGAAAGACCTGCACTGGATGGATGTGGAATTACAAATGTATTAGCAATCTTATAGAGTTACTAGGCAAAAGTTTATGTACATTAAAATATTTACAAATCAAACCATATTACAACAGCAAGGCCTTGAATTTATTTTTGATTTATTTTTTTTTAGCATGTAAAGCAAATACCAGAATTTCAAAATTTAATCTTAAATGAACATCTCACTATAAAATACTAACTTGCCAGTGACCAGCCCCATGAATTTTCATCAAGCATTGTGAGAGTGTGAGAACGTCCTCAGTATATTGAATTCATACAATACAACTAAAACTTGACCGAAGCGATTAGCCCGTGTTGCTGACAAATATGAGAATTTGCTCGCCTCAGTGTCCCCATCACAGCCTCGGGACACTTGTGACATAGAGCACGCTCACTGAATGCTCATTAGTAGTAGATTGGTCATGGCAGCTCAGAGCAACACATCCCTGTGCTAACAATCTTTCCCATTATAAGAGCTTCCATTCTTCCATTCACAGCCCATTCTGCTGTAATCTTATTGGAGTCTCATAACGTTATGCAGCCCTTCAGCGGGAGGCTTAAAGCACCTGGCAGGTTGTTAAGAGGGGAGCTTGTAAATGCCTGTGGTTAAAATGGGCTCTGGGGCCCAAATACAAGCCAAGCACTGCCGGGGAAGAGGGGAGGGGGACCGATTTGGTTGTCAAGTCCAGTTTACATTTTTGTCAGTTTTGTCAGTGGAGTGGGGAAAGAGAAAGCGACCCAGTGCTCAAACCAACCTGTTGCTTCAATTTACTTACTTCTGTTTTTTTGTTGTGCTATTCAAATGGTGCTTTGGACTAAGCATCATCTTGGAACCAGAGGAAACCATGGTACATGGTGTGGACCACGGGTAATCACTACACAAATATATTCAAATTTAGCCACCACATTTCTAAATTACTCACTATGCTGTATTTTTGTTTTACAAAAACCTAGCTTTACAGTGGCTATAATCAATATTTTATAATAACAATGTATCAAATGACAATGTGAAAACAATGTGACAATGTGAAAGGGGTTGATTGAAGTGATGAACCGACAGAGAATTATCACCTGAATCTGTGGTCCCCCTCGGCTTTATGGAACTTTATAGTATATAGTGAATATTGGACTCCAAGTGTATAATAATGTAGCTCCGTAACTGCTGGATGCGTAAATAAGTTGACTGCCATATAAACGTAGTGATTACGGTGATGATGATATGTTTCTGCTATTCCCAAGTGGAAAAAAAAATCAGTTATTGCAGGTTTAAATCTAACGTTAATGGTAGGTATTTATGGTGATATATGGCCTATACATTTTTGAAAGATATAGTATCACACAAACACAACCTTTACAATAATAGTTTTAACTACATCTACCTATCAGTTTATTCACCTTTTTATGGTCCAGTCATATCAGCAGTGGCAATATTTCACAAAGAATTCAATTTGTTTAAACTTTGAACTTTGAGTGATGAATTGAGTATCACTGCACTAGTGGAACAACATCACACCACAGAGCCCTTATGTCCAAACCAACAATAAATTCCTTTTCTATAGACGACACTTTTCAGCCTGTGCATACAACTGATTATCAATTCTAAATATACAACCGCCTCCTCAGTGTAGCCTTACTAGAATTAACCAGAAAAACAAAAATGACAGACAATAATATAGCAATATTAAGCCACATAGCATTAAATTAAATAGCCTGACATTTAGTCAACAGTACACACCAGTGGCGGCTGGTGACTCAAAAAATAGGGGAGGACAGGAGGAAAACCAATCTACAGCGTCATGTTATTTTACCCCAAATCCAATAAATGGAACTAGAAAATAATATTTCATGCTGTATACCCTTGTAAATCTCAGCTGTGACCTTTGACTCGCCTGAACATCCTCCATGCCGTGCCATGCAGCAGTCTGTCGCCCATACCGGGATCCAGTCCCGGGTGAGCGGAGTGCAGCAGTACATCGGGCTGTCGCACGTTTCCATAGTCCCGCCGTAGGTCCAGCCTGGGCAGCTGAGGCAGCGAGGCCCGAAGCTGAGCCAGCAGAGAGGAGCCCCCCAGTCCAAATCCATTCTCGCCGTTAGCTTAACAGTCCTTCAGGGCTGCTACACCAAGCTAACTGTTGCGTTGGCTAACGCAAGTAGCTAGCTACTGCTTGATTCCCTTTTTTTGTCAGTAGAGAATTGAAGATGAAATTTGGAAATTATCATTGGACCAACGCGATGTCAATACTGTATTCTGGTCATTGATTGGTTAGGGAGGATGTCCTCCATTGGAACATCATTTTATGCGTTTTGGCCAATAATAGATTAGCATTAAAAACTGTAATGAGTATGTTAAATTGATATGAGATCTCGCCTTAAGGAGGACAGCAGGAGCCCGTCCTCCTCTGCCCTGCCCCAGGTGACACTGTTGAAGCATTTTTATTAGAATTTCAATAATGGATTTTTTCCAAAGAGAGAAAAAATATTTTATAAATTATACTGACATGTGGTAATGGTTTATTTCAACCAATTGCTCTTTTTTATATCTTGATCTCCCTCTTGCCTCTCAAAAATAGAGGAGGAGCTACCTCCTCTGCCTCTTTGGACCAATTCAATTCAATTCAGTTTTATTTATATAGCGCCATATCATAACAAAGTTATCTCAGGGCACTTTTTCGAGTAGAGCAGGTCTAGACCGACTCTTTATATTTACAGAGACCCAACAGTTCCCACCATGAGCAAGCACTAGGCGACAGTGGCAAGGAAAAACTCCCTTTTATCAGGTAGAAACCTCGAGCAGAACCAGGCTCTAGGTGGGCGGTCATCTGCCTCGACCGGATGGGTTGAAGGGGGGGGGGAGCGGGAGGAAAGAGAACATACAGCAGCACAGTACAGTTCCACACAGAGATGCAAGGCAGCCTCCACTGGTCACACTTTGGGTCACTTAGCATGCTCATCGGGTGGTGCATTATACCAGTGATTAATTAAGGTAGATGCAACCTTTTTTTTTTAGCTATGCTGAGAAACAATAATGCTAACCTTAACCCATAATGACGTGCTCCTTAATTTTATTGCATTGTTATGCATTTTTATACTGTCTGTCTTGTTCACTAACTGCTAGGCCCATGTCACCCGGCCAGTGAACGTACAATCTACAGAGTGTTCTGTAAAATGTCCATCAAAGGTGCATTTATAAACTTAATTTTAAATTATTTATGAGTGACGCATTTTATCACTCTTTTTATTTACGTCTGAACCACCAATTCTCTGTTAATTATCTTTTTATTTTATCCTGAATTGTGAAGGACTTTGTGAAGTCTATCTCGATATGAACACTATAAATTAATCATTGATCATCTTTCTGATGTTAAGTAATGATGACTGAAATATTGCCAGTCATGATAGTTTACAGATACATGTGATGAATTAGCGGTACAGGCGCTATAAATAGCCACAGCCGTGTGTAATGGTCATGCGTAATGACAGCTGTTCTGGTGCTGTCACTGATGCAACACATTTGGTGAAATTGAAGTTCTTTGCCATTCTTTTCATTAACAGGTCTAATGAGTGGTGGAGCGGGTGTTTTTGTAAATCTGACGAAAAGGGCTTGCATACATATTTCTGTTTTCAAAGTTTTAGTTGTGAATCTACACAGAGTTTTATGCATCTGGCCCCAGGTCTCTCACAAGTCCTAGACTACCTCGACAGAAGAGACCACTCCAGTGGCTGTGGCTAATCCAGACATGGCTATAACAATACAGGGAGGGCTCAACAGTGTAAACATTTTTTAGACAGCAGAGATCACAGCTAAAAAGTTGAAAAGTATATGTTAAAAGAGAGCGTTGGTGGACATTATGGATAAGGTGGAAACCAGATACAAAACAGTTATGATGACACATGCATGCTGCTGCAGTAGTAAAACTTAAGAGGTCTTTTTTATGCTAAAAAATTAATCAGGGTTTAACTTTGTTAAAATCACAGAAGGTTCAAATTCTAATTGCAAGTGCTGTAAACCCTACATGTTTCACGTTTTTTCAGAAAGAATGAAAGAAATGATCAATGGGAAACTGCATTGAATCACAGAAGCTAGCTGAACAGAGGCTTGCTCAGAAGTGGCATAAGGACTTTGACTCTATAAAGACCAGGTGGAGTTATCCTTAGGAGAATCACTAGTGCAATAAGAAATAATTATTAATTAGTTTTAATAATTTTAGGAGCTGAATGTGGTAGTAGTTATTCCAGTTCAAAGTACACAAAGTGATTACTATAATCATAGTGCTCCTTTGTACCACTATTCCCACATTCAACATAAATTGTTCAGTAATGCAATACTAGATCATCAGCAACTTAAATCATCCCCTATGGGCCTGAACTTGATTTGATTGGGGTCATCCCTGGCATTTAAAACGTGTGTTTTGATTCAGCAGAAACTTCAGAAACATCACTCAGAATTTCATCACACATAACCTACCTGTCTTAGTGCTGTGTGTATATTATTTTATCAATAGCTACTCATTTCCACTGCTATCTTGGGACCTTTGGGTAGTTCAGAGTGGATTTTGTTTTAGCCCAGGGGTGTTTAGAGAACCTGGGGAAGCATGTTGTCCAAAGGCCTGTATTAAGCCGGGCTGATGGGTTGAGCGTAGGGTTGAGGGCAGAGACTCAGAGCTAGCTGAGGTGAAGAGACCAAGGTTAGCACTAGGCTTGAAGATGAATACGGCCAGTCTTATTTCTGAAACGAGCTGAATACAAGGACGCCAGCGCAGCACTGCATGGCTAGCAGGTATTGAGGCGGGCCACGCCACATAATTGGATTGAATGCCGGCCACGGTATTTATGTCACTTCTCGTTTTGTCAATCCCATAACAGGCATGGCAATGGCGTGGGGATCTCCCATGGTGACGGGACTTTGCCTTATTCAGATAGAATGGAGAGAAAAGAGCCAAGCCTCATTTAATTCACGTTTAATTCTCACTCAAACCGTTTTTGCATATCAGGGAAAAAGGGACTCTGCCTTTTCAGTGTCCCTGTGTGTGTGTGTGTGTGTGTGTGTGTGTGTATGTGTGTGAGAGAGAGAGAGAGAGAGAGAGAGGGAGAGAGAGAGAGAACAGAAACAGTGTTGTAATTGAAAGTGTATAGTAGGCTTATATATGCATATACTGAAGGACAGGCGTTCTCACACGGATCAGCAGACAGAGAGATTCTGTTGCAGTACACTCATGCGTACCGATGTTTATCTACAGATTCAAGTAATTTATGTGATGGCATTTCTACACAGCATGACAGTTACATCTCCCCATTGTTAACTCTACACATTGAACAAATACACAACTATTTTGCCACAGAAACTCTATCTTATAATTTATGTGATATTTAATGAAAATAATCCCTTTCACATTCACTAATTTAGCAACACATTTGCAAGTTCAAATCTAAGTTCATCAGCTTTCACTGGAAATGCATTAATTTATAACACAGTTTCAGAATAGAGACTTAAGCTTAAACATGAGCTTAAGTCTCATTGGGGAAATTGATCATTAGATACAGAGAAAACAACATTAAAATGAAATACAAGAATAAATGAGAAATATAATAGATACCACAACCTACAGGTACCATTCAAGTGAATGGGAAAGTGTGTCCAAACATTTGACTGGTACTGTATGAGTAAACATTTTTGTAGACATCAAGATAGAGACTGACTAGTGTTACAGCAGGTTTGAATTAAATAATACACAATACAAAGTATACAATTAAAAAATACATAATACAAGGTATACAAATAGATATAAAAAGTGTAGTGTATGAAAAACAACAGAAATACATCTAATGTGTGAGGCAATCTTCAAAGACAAATTAACAAAGATCCAGGGACATCCACTGAGGGGAGGAGAGGAATTAGTCCAGGCAGAGGTTGGGGGTTCAACTCCACGACAGAGACGATATCAAAGACTCTGAAAAATGTAACCTTCAAAATCTCTTTGCTAGCAGAATAACAGGGAAGTCAATTCTCTGTCTGTCAAATATATCATGGTCTTCCCTGTATGGCATGAACAGTAACACACACACACAATTTACAGACCAATTTAATCAACACAACACAAAAATAACTTACTTTTTATTACTTAATTTTTATTTATTGATTTAGTTCATGGAGGTATTAGTGGCAGTTTCTGTACAGACTACTCTATCATTAGCATTTGCCTAGCCCAATTCGGGACTGTCTCAGCCACCTTTGGTTCCCTAGGAAAAGCTTTCATGGAGGTGGGGCAGTTAATTAGACGTACATTTGCCACACCAACAACTTAGTCCTCATCCTTGAAATCTTTTGTCTTGTAAACGTAAAAAATATTGTTTGAAAACACTTCCAATAAAGCATTAATCTCACCTTTCTGCGGCTTGTCCAAGTCTGTTTTCGAGTGTGGTGTCCTTTTCTCCTTCGATAACAAACTTTGATAAGCAACACAAAGGACAGATTTATAGTTTGTTTTCAAACAGTGTCTTTTAGTTTTACAAGAAAACATATTTCAAGGACAAAGACTAACTGGTTGGTTTGGTAAATGTATGTCTGGTTAACTTACCCACCTCCACTAAAGAGTAGCGCACAGCCGCTTTCCTAAGCATTTCAATGGGAACCATCCAGGTCTGTCTCCTACACAGTAGATGACAAAGTCCCGAACAGGACTAGCATTTAGCTAACAAGACCTGTGCCATCAATCCTAAAACATAGTTAATCTGCAAACTGCAACTCTCTTTTCCACTGACACATGAGAATTTTGTTTGTTTAACCTCTGGTCTACTGCCAGATTGTGAACTTATGACAACAGTATCTAGCCAAACATCTCTCTTTTCAAGTAGGCTGTATAATTATCTTCTTCCATTTGTGCAGACATTTTAATTTAATTTAATCATTTTTAATGATGGCCCACAGAGTATAATTTAAGAAACCTGAAACTGGTCTACACCCAGGAGCGGGGACGTGCAGACATTTTGAGGGGCAGTTGCTCTAACTTGAAAAAAGGGCAACCCCCCCACCAAGATTGTCACCCATCAGCATGTACCTGAATGATAAAATATAGTTTTTTAACTAACGACAAATCAATTTTAAGAATTAAGATTAATGAAATAAAAGAAATTGCACACTGTTAGTACACATTTTTGAAGATACTGTTTCTTGTAACTAGTTTAAGCAGCAATATGCTCTATGTTCACTACTCAGTTTGATTGTAAAAGGTGTGTACCTGTATGGTGATCACACTGTTTCAACATGGCACAATGGTCCTTGATTTAATTACTTGTTATGAACAGCAGAAGCTATGTAAAGCATTCAAACTTTGAGGGAACATTTTTGAAACCAATAAAGTGAAAACCAGAATATTCAAACTTCAAACATAAACTCTTTGAACTCAGATGATTATGAGTTGATATTGTATACATCATGTATAGTAAAAGTTTAAAAGTAGATTTTGCAAATTCAAGCCATTGGAAATTTAGTATACTTCACTGTATCATCCCAAACCAAGTATTTGTACTCATATCTCATATCTCCATGAATGAATACCATGGAATCTCTGGATTATAATAATAAACATTTCTGTCAATGAAATTTCCAGAGACGATAATATAAAGACAGTGCCAGGCAAAATGCTATCATTCTTTTCAGTCCAGGCATCTAAGGCATCTGCTGAATATCATGACACGTAGCTTCATAGTGACTGTAAAACAATATTTAATCTAGCATGATTCAACAGTCCAAACCATCAGATCCCTGTATTTCTACAGAATGCACACGTAACGTAATGGTCGTAACTGAGAAGTTATCTTGCATATAGCCTGCTGCCTATATGTTAGCCAGCTAGCTAGCTAGCCAGCTAAGATTAGTTCATGTGATAGCATGATATCAGTTAATATTGCACAACGTTATGCAAACGTGACAAGCTGTGCATTGTTCGGAAGTATATGTGGAGATTTTTATTCACAGGGCATCCCATTGGTTATACTATTTGTAGTTAATCATTTCCAGAACTTCAAAAGGTTCACCCGGAGCCCTCACAATGGCAACAACACCAAGTTTGGATGCTACAGTGTCACATGATAGGGGGCATAGGGCATTGCTTTGCGTCACAATTTTTTTACGGCTCTGGGCTGTCACATCTCTGTGTCCTGCGGAGGCTTGCCTGTCAAAAAGTAATAAATGTTTGGATGATATGACGATTTAATTTGGTCTAACTTTAGCAATTATGGGCTACACGTATTTATGCAAAAATAAAACAATTATTTTTAATTTTTTTCCTCCAGAGGAGCAGCTCAGCCAAAGAGGGCAAATGGGCTGTTGCTCAGGCAACTTTAGCCCGGCCTTGTGCACGTCCTTGCCAAGGGGTTAAATTGGGATTTGTGAGGAGGGGGCGCCCTTGTCCAATGAGGTTGGGGGTTGGGTATGGGTGGGGTGGTTTTCACAGATCGCACTGTTGACAATTTTCATTTCTACTATTTCTTAAGTAGAAAGTAGTTTCAATGAAAACTGCAGACATTGTGTTCTGTGGATGTGGATTGTCCATAGTAAAAATGGCACTGTTTCTGGAAAGAGATGTTGCTGTTGAATTTTCTAAATGTCATTTTTTAAAGCTGGGGTAGGCAAAATCTGTGCAACCTAGGCAAAACCTTCCGCCTCTCTCTCTGCTGCCTCGTATCACTACGCTAAGCCCCTCCCACCAAACCCACAACTTTGACCGGCAGCAGAAGGAGTCGGTTGCTCTGCGAAACCTCATGCCTCAAAGGGCTCACTCTCCACAGCGTGAGCCTCACCCAGACCGTGGTCCCTCTCGCCGTGACTTGTCTTCTCAAAGATGCCCCTCCAGCGCTTCGCGGCCGCAGAGCAGAGCGCCCCAGGCTTCAGAGGCAGCTGCAACGCCGTCCAGCAGCAGGAAGAGAGGCTAGTACACCACACACACACCACTGTCCCTCCTCAAAGGTTATTCCCCACCGTTTGTCATCATGCCTCTTTGCCACTCATTGATACGAGCGCCACGACATCTAACATAATGTGCCTGAAGCTCCATGTGGAGCCGGGACATGTTTTTTTGTACTATACACCACTGCAGGCAAAGGAGGTATTGGAAATTTATCACAAGTTGCAGGATTTTCTGCAGGGTTTTCCACCACTGAATCAGGCTTTCACCATCTGAAGGGACATGCAGGTGCATCTGCATTTGTAGAACAGCCAATAGGAACGCACGTTCTCTCTGAAATAACCTGTGATTGGCTAAAGTCTCCCGTCACGGGCTAGATTTTCTGAAGCCTGAAAACAGAGGCAAGAGGGGGGGCTGAAGTAGAGGTTTTCTCTCAGACCAATATGTATAATTACAATATGCTGAACGGTTAATATGGAAGTTTTGCCCAATGACGCCAAAAAATAAATAAAAATAAAAATAAAAATACTGCCTATCCCACCTTTAATACTGTACTACAAACTAAATTCCATCCACCTCCATTGTCTCAAGTGAAATCTTCAGAGACAGATATCTGACTTCAAATGAAGCTAATACATAAAACTAATACAACACTACCTAACTCTAGGTTTTGCATGTTTTGTTGTTATTTCCTCTTTTAAATCATTATGTTCATAACCGTGTGTTTGGAAAAAAAGAAGTAAACCTACCACTTTTTGGAAGACATAATCCTCAAAGATTCTTCTATCTTGCTGCCACAAAAATGTCCTCTAGTGTACGGTGTACTGGAATTTAAACCCATTTCACAAGGCACATCTCTATTCCTTGACCCAAAGTAAAAAAAGTAAAGGTAAAAAAACTGCCGATTGCCATCTTAGGTTTTAGGTTTGACTTTTATTTATCCTTGACTAAGAAATACATTTGAATTTAATCAATAACAAACTGGGGCTTAACAATACTAAGGGTAATGGTTACTTGTTGTCTTTGTTTATAGGCACACAAAAGCAGACAATCTAACCTGAGTATTGAAAATCATCCTTATACTTACTTAGTATGCTCTTCACCCCCTTTGGGACATAAGACATCTGCCTCTATGGCTCTCTTTAAACCTGAACCGTGCCCTACCTACCCCACACCACTCTCCACTCAGGACTAATCCCTGGTTCAACCTTTGATTTTAACTTCAACTTTCTCCCTTGATCCCGCCGTCTCACCAAGCAGACAGTGAGAGAGAGAGAGAGAGACAGAGAGAGAAGAGGGAAGACAAAGAGAGAGAGAGAAGGATAGAGGGAAGAGGGATAAAGTGACTAGTCACCTTCCTGCTGCTTCTCTCTTCTTGTTCTTTGTTGGCTTTCAGCCCTTTAGCCTGGCTCTTTGCTCCCTGCATGCACACACACAAATACACACACGCACATGCTATGATATGCACAGTCTACACATGTATATTCGTGTGTGTGGTTTGATCTGGTTTCCTGGTGGAGTCTATTGTGTCGAGGCAGGAAACAGCTAATCCAGTCAGATCCAACCCAGTCAGGGATCTGCTGCTCATATCTATCTGCTATGGAAAATAAATCTATCACATCTCCAGCGGGGGTTTGTTTCTGCTGAGGGTAAGATAGTTGAAAAGATAAAAAAAGTATAAAAAAACGTTAAATAAGTAGGGCCTTGTAAATAAAACATAGTAAATAAAACACAGTAATATGCATAGATCAATTTTTGACCTGTACTGTGCATAGTCACTCAAAGGGGATCAAGTTACTTATGCATTGTAGAGTTAAAATGATCTATGAAATTATCAAAAAAGGAACAATGGTGATGCTACTTGCTATAAAAGCTAACCATCAAAATGAATTGTCAATTTCCCATATGACATGTGACCTCTGTTTCCTTTGAAATGGGTCAATAGGCCTTTTTTCACAGCAGACATTTTGACTTGTCATAGCAGGAAAATCACAGGTGTTACTAATAACATTAACAATAGTTCTGTTCTATTCAAGTGGCCCAGTAAGCCATGGCAGTGTGACAGTGACCCAGCATGCACAATCCTAGGACCCTGAAACTGAGGCAGCTAAATGGAATTCAGCCACCATTCATTTTATTATTTACACCTGTGCTTTTCTTACTGTGACATGTCAAAATGTCATCTGTGAAATAGGATTATATGTGGGTGTTCCTGGTGGCATTAAAATTTAATTTTAATAACATTAAAGGGGTATTCTTGCGGTTCTGTGCTGCTTAATTCCATAAAATTGGAGGACTTGTAAGAATGGAAAAAGAATTGTCAAAATCAAAGCAGCAGAGGCTGAAATATCCTGAATTTTAGTCCCTAGTATGGGTCAAGCTCCCAAAAACACTGGATCCTATATTTCCCATAATAGCATTGTTTCATTAGATAATCCCTGCCTGTTAAACACCTACATCTATCTCCATGACCCCAGTTTTTATCGTAGGCTTTCTGTTGCAAATGTATCTCCAGACGCAAGCTGAGATAACCCTGATGATCATGGTCATTTCCTCAACTTGACAAAGCCTCTCCCGAGCCACAGGAGACATTATACGACTGTTTTTACTGGTTGAGTAATACTCTCCTGGACGAGTAAACTAATCTTGATGTGTTAAATTGGTGATGTGCCCCTTTTAAACTATTTCCATTGCATTTTTTTCAAGCGTGTTGTGCTGATGACATCATTGCCAGTCCTCTGCATTTATGCTACACACAGTGCAGCAGCAAACCTGTGAAATTCCTTTGTGTATACATCTGTACTGTGTAAAAAAATGTTAGCCCCCCTACCCTCAAACATGTGTTCAGCTTATTGTGATTTTACTTGGATGTTTGAGCTTCACTGTGCAGAATGACGCATGTGCAGATATGAAGGAGGAAAGTTTCCTCTGTGCTCACCTTAAATCTCAGGTTAATGGATGTTGCACATACACTTAGAATGGACTTTTCAGTGAAGTAGCTACATCTTGTGTCTAGCAGTTAAACTTGTGAAACATATTCATAGATTCTGGATTTTTCAATGTGGGAGAAGGAGTAAATGTCAGATATCAGACACAAGTTATTATTCAAAGCAGAGTATTTAGCATAGCAAAATGGTGGCTGTAAATTAATATCCATAACTTTCTACATATTGCTACTAAAACTATTATATCAAGATTGTATGTACTTGTTCAGGTTCGTTTCATGGCAGGCCAACCGACAGATATTTTTTTCATTGTTATTCTAAAAACCTTTATTCTATTGCTCTGTAAATAATACAGGACATTAAAATCTTGACAGAGCCAATTGACAAAATTGAAATGACTAATTTAAATATCCATTCTGAGAAAAACAAACACTTTTCATATTACAAGCAGACAGACAGTCTTACAGAAAATCACCATTGATAGTACAAGCAGAACATCGTGTCCATTTGCATTGAAGGAAAATTCAGAAGGCAGAATTCAAAACTGCACATAAAGAAAAGGACAAAAACATTTTCATTTCCTGTTTGAAAACTGTCAAGCCATTCTTTCTCATGCAGCGAGTGTGCACCAAGACACACACACATGCACACACACCAGATTATAGTCATGGTGCCCAGCGTGAGTGCTATTCATTCTACTTCCTGTTTCAGCTTTGTTTGATAATTTCACATGGACCAAAGTCAGCAGCCCACGTAATACACACTGAAAACACACACACACACACACACACACACACACACACACACACACACACACACACACACACCTACACACACACACACACACACACTAGAATAAAGGAACAGCCAGGAGGATATCCCCATTTCTTCCATACCAGGGCTCCTTTGAAAGCTTCAACTCTGGGCTGAATGAGAGGTTTCGCTGAAGCCATTCACCTCAATGATCTGCTCTGATCTACTCACAATCAACCATATCTGTCATACATGGCTAGGTCTGAGACCCAGGAGAGGGGGGGTGGGGGGGTGGCACTCGTACTCTCTCCTTCTCTCTCTCCCTCTCTCTCTCTCTCTCTCTCTCTCTCTCACACACACACACACACACAGTCCTGTTTCCGTCACTTCAGAGGACATTACATTAATTTTCTGGAGACTTACCCTAACCCTAAACAAACCATAACCACTACTTGCCTACTCCTACCCCTACACCAAACCCTAACCCTACCCTTAAACCCTTAAAGTCTTCAATCCAATATTTCATGATTTACGTTATGGGGACTTGGGTTTTGTCCCCAAAAGGAAGGCGAGTTCCCACAATGTGAGTGTGTAAACAGATTTATGTCCCCACAACATGAGTAATACATGTCCACACACACACACACACACACACACACACACACACACACATACATACACACACACACACACACACACACACACACACACACACGACTGTTAGAAAGTCAACAGCAAGTGGTGGGACACAGGAATGGTCTTTAGTTCTGCCTTTTTCACAACCAGACAGTACTGGTATCAATTTACCATGGACATTACCAGCATGAACACAGACACACACACACACACACACACACACAGTGAGTGGTCCCTTAGTTAAAGGGTGATTTTATAAGGGTCTGTCTTGAGAAAGGACAGCGAAGCTAATGCGTAAATCCCTGCCTCTCAGGTCCAGGTGCTTCTATGCTCCAATGCTTGTCAAATGCAACATGTCCATACAAGTATCAGACTATACTATTATTTTTGTGTTTCCACCTGGCTTAAAAACTTTCATTATATTTCTGTCCATTTTTATTGTGTTTAATGTGTTTTTATTTTTTTTTCTGCATTACTACCAGGGACCATAGATATAAAACAGTAGATGTGACATTATGTCATAACTCATGGCATAACTGTCCGCCATCTTACCTGGGTATGGTTTATAATCACCACCTATGGGCAGCAACTATGTTTGTGCAGCATTTAATTGCTTTACTAAAAGGACCAAAAAGATCAGGGAGGCTGGCATCACTCCACACGTCAGTATAGAGTAGATGAAAGATTTATTTTTTACATATGGGTCAACAAAAACTACAAAAAGTTGGTAAGCTAGGTAACTTTACTGTTAGCCACCAAGTCCTTGACAGCAACACGGAACACTAACCAACCACACAATAAGCCAACATATTTGTTATTCGAGGCTGAGGGGTCGCGCTTAACATTACATGTTCACCACATCTAGCTAACCCAAAATTAGCCGCCTTGAATCCAGCCATCAGTCATCATACCGGTATATTAACATCACTTGTTGTCAGCTCACCTCATGCCTTTACACGCTTTTCCTTTCAGTAAAGCAAATAAAAAATAATCAATTTTTTGATCAGGTAAAGTAATCCAGTCAGAGATTTGTACTTTAGCAGTTCAGGTTCAGCTTGCACTTTTGCAAATTTCCTGCAATTTCCCTGCATTATCATTGTGAATAATATCTATAACGTTACCTTGCCATGAGAATGAAAAACAACTGTGACGAGTCCATCAGGAGTTCTGCTGAAGGCATTAACGTTACAGCACAAAGAAAACCTTTCAAAACTAAACTTTATCAACAAAAAGATCTCCTCATTTACAGTTAACAAGGCTCTCCAACCTCTCCTCTGATCATCAAAACAAACCCTGTGTGTGTGTGTGTGTGTGTGTGTGTGTGAGAGAGAGAGAGAGAGAGAGAGAGAGAGAGAGAGAAGTATATCTTTTCCTTATGTACAATTACAATATGACATTAATAAATATATTAATTAAAGTAGGTGTGTTTCTCTCTTGTGTTTCTGATTGTAATTACCTGCCAATATAGGCCATAATACTGAATCTATTTAGGATTTCTACATACAAGATATTGCTTAATGTAATATATTAGCCATTCAGAACACCAAAGACAGTTCCTACATATTAAGTTCAGGCAAAATTTTAAAAATAAAATCATTGTCTGCAATACAAGTGCACAATTATGAGATTATCTTCATGATTGAAAGCATGCTTTGCTCTCTTGGAGCTATAATAATCAAATTTCTACCAGAATCTTTGTTTTTTTTTTGGTTCATTCTAGACAGGCACAGTTGTCTTACACTCATTACTTTGAAAAAAAAACAGTATTGGTGTATTGGTAGAAAAATATAAGGATTATAAAGACAACATAAGCCTCTTTCACCAGCAGCAAGTTTAAAACTGGACCCAGGTAAGATGGATGCCATATGGTTCCATCCCCGAATGGCAAGTCATTATGACACGTCACATCTACTGTTTTGTATCTATGCCAGGGACTCTGCTTAACTAAAACAGAAGTAACTGTAAGTATCTGCATCCAACTACTACTACCAACCAAAAAAGGCAATTTCTGAAGAAACTGCAGTGTTAATACTGGATGTTGAAGGGCTGACGCTAAACTGGATTGTTGGTTTTAAATGTTGAATAATACCAATAATGTATAAATGATATGGAATATTTTAATGTTTGGTGAAAGGCTGACACTAAACTGGATGGCTGGCTTTAATTTAAAGATACAGCTGAAGGACTATAAATGGGTTGAGAAGTGGGAAAGGGATGAAGGATGCAAAATATGAATAAATGTGATTGAATAAAAGTCATAATGTAAGAAAGATGTGGAATGTGTTATGGTTTGAATGGAGTTTCTAGCTAGATGTAAGTTGGAAAAAGAGTATGAATGGTTGGAAAAGTGGGAAATGGTCTACTTCGTATGAATGGGTCTGAAAAGTTGATTAACTCTAATAATGTAAGAAAGATGTGGAACACTTTAAGGTTTGAATGGAGTTTGTAGCTTAAAGTGTGAATAAGTAGATAAACCTTGAAAATACTTGAAAAGTGCTTGAAAAGAATGTCCCACTCCTTTCTGACCCCCATGTGGGGTCTTTTATTTTGAAAATCCAGCCCTGTAAGGCCTTTTATCATCTATGGGCTTTTATTTTGAAAATCCAGCCTTGTCCATGTGCCCCCCCCAGTAAGGTCCTGCTATCATGGGGGGGTTATTTTGAAAATATGCTATACTGTATGGTTTAAAGGTCCATGCTGGGATTTCCTACTGTAAGTGACATGCACACACACTGGTCGCTATAGCGACCGTGGCACCCTGAGGGAGTGGAGGGGGGAGGGGCAGACTGCAACTTAGACAGGTCAGACAGTTCATTAAATGGAGACTAAAGCTCTCAAAGTCCTGCTTGTAGCACAAAGACCGTAGCTCCTATGGGCTAAATTTTATGTCAGGAAAGAGACAAAAAGCCTGCTGAACACACTGTGTGAAATTTGTGTGTGTAGTGTCCAAAACGTGAGCTCTGGAGCAGATAATAAAAGTCCCTGTTTCTGCCTCCCTCCTGAAATTTCTGGTCTCAGTTAATACAGTTGTGCTCATAAGTTTACATACCCTGGCAGAATGTATGATTTCTTGGCCATTTTTCAGAGAATATGAATGATAACACAAAAACTTTTCTTTCACTCATGGTTAGTGCTTGGGTGAAGCCATTTATTATCAAACAACTGTGTTTACTCTTTTTGAATCATAATGACAACAGAAACTACACAACCCTGATCAAAAGTTTACATACCCCAGTTTTTAATACCATGTATTGCCCCCTTTAACATCAATGACAGCTTGGAGTCTTTTGTGGTAGTTGTGGATGAGGCTCTTTATTTTCTCTGATGGTAAAGCTGCCCATTCTTCTTGGCAAAAGGCCTCCAGTTCCTGTAAATTCTTGGGCTGTCTTGTATGAACTGCACGCTTGAGATCTCCCCAAAGTGGCTCAATGATATTGAGGTCAGGAGACTGAGATGGCCACTCCAGAACCTTCACTTTATTCTGCTGTAGCCAATGACAGGTCGACTTGGCTTTGTGTTTTGGATCATTATCATGTTGGAATATCCAAGTACGTCCCATGCGCAGCTTCCGGGCTGATGAGTGCAAATTTTCCTCTAGTATTTTTTGATAACATGCTGCATTCATCTTGCCATCAATTTTGACCAAGTTTCCCGTGCCTTTGTAGCTCACACATCCCCAAAACATCAGCGATCCACCTCCATGTTTCACAGTAGGAATGGTGTACCTTTCATCATAGGCCTTTTTGACTCCTCTCCAAATGTAACGTTTATGGTTGTGGCCAAAAAGTTCAATTTTGATCTCATCACTCCAAATGATTTTGTTCCAGAAGTTTTGAGGCTTGTCTCTGTGCTGTTTGGCATATTGTAAGCGTGATTTTTTGTGGCATTGGCGTAGTAATGGCTTTCTTCTGGCGACTCGACCATGCAGCCCATTTTTCTTCAAGTGCCTCCTTATTGTGCATCTTGAAACATCCACACCACTTTTTTTCAGAGAGTCCTGTATTTCAGCTGAAGTCATCTGTGGGTTTTTCTTTGCATCTCGAACAATTTTCCTGGCCGTTGTGGCAGAAAGTTTTGTTGGTCGACCTGATCGTGGTTTGGTTTCAACAGAATCTCTCATTTTCCACTTCTTAATTAGAGTTTGAACACTGCTGACTGGCATTCTCAGTTCCTTGGATATCTTCTTTAGCCCTTTCCTGTTTTATACAGTTCAATTACCTTTTCCCGCAGATCTTTTGACAATTCTTTTGCTTTCCCCATGACTCAGAATCCAGAGATGTCAGTGCAAGGGTCTGTCAGGAGCCCAGAAACTCACTGAACCTTTATACACACACTGATTACAAGCAGACAGATCACAGGTGTGGATGGTTACCTTTAGTAGCCATTCAAACCCATTTGTGTCAACTTGTGTGCATGTTATCAGGCCAAAATCTCAAGGGTATGTAAACTTTTGATCAGGGTCATTTGTGTAGTTTCTGTTGTCATTATGATTTAAAAAGAGTAAACACAGTTGTTTGATAATAAATGGCTTCACCCAAGCACTAACCAGGAGTGAAAGAAAAGCTTTTGTGTTATCATTCATATTCTCTGAAAAATGGCCAGGAAATCATAAATTCTGCCAGGGTATGTAAACTTATGAGCACAACTGTATGTGGCAGTTGGTGGGAAATGCCTTCCAATTGTGTAAGACTGATTGCTTATATAGTTACATTGTATGAAAGAGCACGGACTTTCCTACATCCTCAGTAAAAATGATATATGAAGAGTGAAAATTGTGGGCACAGGAGCAATTTAAAGACATTTTTTAAAGATTTTAAATCTCCTCTCCACTCTGACAGTTAGGTCCACCACTCTAGCCCTGAACATTCCACCACATACACACATGTAAAACTCTCAGAAAGGCTGAAAATTTCATGAAACTTAAATTGACTTTGTATGAATGATGACTCTGTATGAAGTATGAATGATATGAAAAAGTTGAATTAATGGGAGAAAGTCCCACATGTTGTGAACGTTTCAAAGTCTGAATGGAGTTTCTACGTGGATGTATGAATGGGTGGGAAGAGGTTGAAGATGAGTGAGTTTGAATGATTTTCTAATTGACTCCCATTATTACAAAGTTTAATGACAGGTACATAACTCAGATTGGTGCATGGTTGCTCCAGACTGTGACTGACTGCTTAGTTCAATGCTCAGTCAAAATCAGGATAGTAGTTTTAAATGTACTAAATATAGGCTGTATTCTGCATCCCGAAATTATGCAAAACTCTGTATTTAATATTTAATATTTGACATTGTTTATACATGGGAAAACTGATGGTGCATGTCGGCACCATAAGAGACAAAGAAAACAAGACACTGTTGCCTTTAGGGAAGGTCTGGGGGATGGTTTGAGGACTTCACTTTATTGAGAGCTCATACCTCCTGTATTTCCCCAGCAGACATCCATACAATAATTTTCCATAATTTGGTATCCATGTATCTGTGTACATTTATTGACTCAAGGGTGCCCTCTCTCAGAGGTTGTAGATAAATGCCGCTGGCAGTTTTGAAACGTTGCCAGTTCTGTGTACAAATATTGTGTATTAATGTCTGTATGTCCACAATATAAACACATGCACTGTGACTTATGGAAATGTTAATGAGAAGAGTTACAAGTGGGTTGCTATACTTTTTAAGTGCTAAAATGTTGTAAAATAATGACATAATACATTCTCTAAGCTAGCTAGCTAGCCTCTGTGCTAAAATAATTTGCTGTTCTTCTCTCCCCCTCATCATTCTCCACTCAACGCAGAGTCGAGGGGTTGTTTGAGTAGATAAAAGATGCATGTCAATATTTGCCTGGACATCTGACAAATTGGTGGATGTAACAATGTCAGTTAAGCAGCAACTGCTATAAAACTGTGCCAGTAGGTTTTGCTACTAGCAACACAATGCTGCAAGTTTCTGGCTGCACTATATTTTATGAATACCACATCGTCTTACAAAGTTAACATAAATACAGGTTAATGATGTCATATATCGACATTTAAAATGAGTGATTACAGAGAAGTTGTGTAAATTTACACGACATTTTTTATTTCTGTGGCTTTTGGCACTGTGTTAACCATGTTCTAATAGATCTTTTACAAAATATTGGCAACCATGTGTGTAACAGATTATGATTAATTATCCCCTGTATGATGTGAAATACAGTAAGAGAATTCACAAGTTACTTTGGGACTCAGTGCATACTATATAGAGTAGGGATGAGAGAGGGCCTTTGTGACTCCTGGTGGCAGAAAAGAGAGCATGTTGGATTTTATGAGGTTAGAGGATTGCGCTTGCCATGGTGGAAAAGTGGGACATTTTTAAGTACTACTATTGTACAGTCCTTTAAAAGAGCATATTCCCTCCAAATATTAATAAACAGTACTGATATTTTGATTGCTGAAAAGTAGCCATGTTATATGGTAGATAAACCACTCTGACCCATGAAGAAACGACTGACTAGAGGTTTGATGTGTGTGTGGTGGTGGTGTGTGTGTGTGTGGGTGTGTATGTGCGTGTATATGGGAGAGAGTGAGAAAAAGTGGTGTGTGTGTGTGTGTGTGTGTGTGTGTGTGGCCTGCCCTCCCTACATCTCTAATCCCTATAATAGAGTAAAGATCATGAAAAGCCCTCTAGCCTGGCCAGCTTGCTCCACTTCGCCATATGTCTGATAGCGCATTCCCATCGTTTACTTAAGAACTCCCCCGTCCCTCTATCCTTCCCTTCCTCCCACCCATCCATCCATCCACGTCTTTTTTGTGTTGAGATAATTGTTGCTTATTTGATCGAAAAGAGAGAAAGGATTGAAGGGCAATCTTTTGTGGCCAGTTGCATTTTGACACAATTCCCTCATCTCCATTTCCCTCCTTAGAGAGAGAGAGAGAGAGAGAGAGAGAAAGGGAGTTTTGTTAAACATCTTTGCCTTTCAGCACATTTTGGCCTCATTTACTTCAGAAATAGCAACCACAGATCAATCATTATCATCTGCATTTTGGTGTATATCTTACAGCTGACATTGGTTTATGGTCCAATGTAAGTTCAGTACCAGACTCTTGTCAACCACTTCACTCAGATCTTTTTAGGAAACTTAGCATTGCTGTACATTTTTGAACTTTTCAGTATCCACTCTGTATCCACTGAAGTTGTATAGAAAATAACAAACTACATTATGATATGATTTTCTGGCAATTATGTCTAAATTCCCAAAGCACCCTTACCTCACCATACCCCTTATTCTTCTATAATTTCCTCCAAACAAGTTCCACATTTCTAATATTGTGGAAAATTAATTATTAGGTGACATTTGTGAATATTTGTGCTAAAACACAGTACAACCTCATCAGAAGCCCCCTGAGGGAGGAGGAGAAAACAGTTAAGTCTTTGGTCAGTTCATTAAAACACAGTTTCACAATATTCTACATAGTCTATAAAGATCATCCCAGTCTTGCACTGTGGAATATCCCCCTCCTGCCATGCAAGGTTCATCGTCGCAATGACAACAGATTGGACACTGTGGTTGGCAGAATAGAAGGATTCACTAAGCTCTGATGCTAACAAATCTGTTATCTTTCCTCTGTCTTTCACATCACAGTAAAGAGCAGTGTACAAAACATTCAGCTAGCAGCCTCTCTTTTTTGCTGGCACTGTGAGTCACTTTCACTGGTTAAAATGTCATACGTCATATTAGCTGACGCTGATTACAAAACAAAATGAAACTTGGCTGTTGTCTGGTTAAAGTGATCTCTGCAAGCTGCTGTTTTCCAAAGATCATTTGAGAGGGAAGAAACTCCACTCTGCTACACCACTGTACAATCAGTGTGGACTGTGTGTTTTTGTAGTTCCAACAACTCCAACAGAGTGATATGTTTTCTCTCTAGCTGATCACATCAGGTAAAGTCACATTCTCTCAGTTAAAATTTCATTCATATCATATAAAAAATTTAAGATGGTCAACTTAATAGTTCTGAATCAGGGCCTCCAGTATTTGGAGCAAGTAGCTCGTGAAAAATAAGGTGTGTCAGATTTAGTAGGCTACAGCTGTTATTTCATTGTCTCATGTACATATTTAATCAAGCTTTAGGTAAATATAAGTATTGTATCGGACTCTGTATCAGCAGATACCCAATATTAAAGGACTTGGATCGGGATTTGAGTCAAAAAACTCTGATCGGGACAATCCTATTTTGTACTACTCATCAGAATATGGCAGTATTTGTTTAACAAAGGGAAAATTGTCATGTCAGATTGGACATTCATTCAACAAGGTAATTCATTACAAATGTTAGATGGCTAATGTTATAGTCTTTAATGTTATCATATCAGCTATCAGTATGTGTGTGTTGTTTTTAATCTAATTTTTATTCTATCTATCTATCTATCTATCTATCTATCTATCTATCTATCTATCTATCTATCTATCTATCTATCTATCTATCTATCTATCTATCTATCTATCTATATAAATTATTATTAATTGTTGTTGTCTGATAATAAGTGATATTTTTACTATTGTTATTGTAGGTAATGATAATACCTACAATGATAAAAAAAGGAAGGGAGGAAGGAAAACTGAAGAAAGGGAATGAAAAACAAAACGAAAAAATGTTTCCACATTTTTCTTCATTTATTATTATTTATCCATCCATCATATCCATCCATATTATTTTATATTTTTTGTTTGTTTGTTTTGGCATTACCAGTGCACAAGAGTATGAGGCAGCATGTGCACAGATTCTAGATTGAAAGGAAGGATATTCCACAGTGCAATACTGGGATAACCTTTATTGACCTTTAAGACTTTTGTGTGAAATTGTGCTGTACTGAACTAAGCCAAGACATAACTGACCCCCCTTTATTACTTTGTTTCAAGATTTAAGGACTGTTTAAAAACTTCCTCTTTTGGATAAATAAGGTTTGGTTTTTCTAATATGGAGAAGAGGAGCAGGACCGCGGAGTCAGAATGTATTATTGCACCTATATTAATTGTATAGTTTGCAGAATTACAACCTGCACCGGTAACCATGTCAGCCGCTGCTGGCTACATCAGCTGCCTGTTCACTGACATCAGTTGCATTTTCTATGTTGCTCCTTACCTTTCGATATTTAAACATGAAAATATATTTTACAATATAGATAAATAGTAAATTATTAGCTAAATTTGATTTTGCCGTCTTCGGGGGGTCCTAGTTGTTAATTAGGGGGTTTGAGACCCCCTGAGACCCCCCGTATTTTGCACACTGCTTGTAGGCGACTTTTTGTCAAAGAAACGTAAATGTAACAGTTTTGACAACAGTATGTAAACGGGTGCAAAATGGAGTGTAAATACACAGAGGTTTGGTGGTGGTTGAGTTTGAGTGAGAAAACAGTTCATGTGGTCATTGAATACATTTTATGTAAACACAATGAAAAGTGATCCACAGTTGAGTCCACATTGACTTCTGCTGTGCTGACTGTGTTTTGAAAAAGTGAACTTGTATAGAAATATGTGACTTAGCAATTGTAAAAAACTGTAACAGAAAACTTTGGGAATATAAAATTTAAAATACCTCCCATTGTGCAACTATTATTTATTTGTAAAAGCAGAATAAAACATTCCATTGTTAATGTGGAGGATTTTACTCAACACTGTAAAACCTGCAACGAAACCACATTACCTTATTTCCCTTTCTGTTTGCCTCTCGAATGTAGTTTGATGAAGGTTTTTATATAAGGCCATCGAAGCCCTGCTAAGCCACACGGAGCTCTATACATACAAGCCTCTGCCACCAAAGTGCCTGGCTGATTATTCCCCTCAAGTGCTGCCGCTGCAGCAGGACTTTGAAGTCCCACATTCATCCATCTCTTTCTCTTCTCTCCCTTCTCTATCAGTGTCTCTGTCTTGCTCACAACTAATACCATAATGATGTTAAGAGGCAGAGGAGGAGGGGATTTAAATTAGACCGCCGTCTTTCTCTCTCATTATATTTAATGGCTCTTATTGTGAGAGCTGTCAGGCCACAAGGGATCCCTGAAGGAGGGATAGGGCCATTCCTTCTGCCACTCTGAAGAAAGGATGAAGAGAGAAGTGGATCAGGAAAAGGAGTATGGCCAGTGTAAGTGGGGTAAGACCAAAGTATAGAGATGTGAGAGGCAGAAAGAGAGTGCCAGTGATAAGTATCCAGCCTCTTTTGTTGGGTTTTAATTAAAACACCCTGAGGAATTCTAAACAAGCCTCGTCTTTCTTTCTCTGAGTTCAGAGCTTAATGTGTTGGAAACTCGTCTGGGTTATAATGGGAGAGGGACAAGAGAGGAGTCGAAGAGGAGGATACTGAAAGCAAATGAGAGGCTGTTTACAGATAAAGCCATTACCATTTCTCGTTAATCAATTAACTCATTCATGGTTAATGAAAAGACTAATTAACTTCATGTTAAAAGGCCATGGGAGGCTTGTGAAGGAAAGATGGTTGCAGAATTGGAGAAGTGCTGAGAGGTCAGAGCAAATCAGCCTTTTAAAATTTGACTCTGCTCATTTAATTACACCAATCTGCCATAACATTATGATCACTGACAGGTGAAATGAAGAACACTGATTATCTCGTTACAATGGCACCTGTCAGTGGGTGGGATATAGTAGGCAGCAAGTGAACATTTGTCCTCGAAGTTGATGTGTTGGAAGCAGGAAAATGGGCAAGCGTAAGGATGTGAGCGACTTTGACAAGGGCCAAATTGAGATGGCTAGACGACTGGGTCAGAGCATCTCCAAAACTGCAGCTCTTGTGGGGTGTTCCCGGTCTGCAGTGGTCAGTACCTACCAAAAGTGGTCCAAGGAAGGAAAACCGGTGATCTGGTGACAGGGTCATGGGCGGCCAAGGCGCATCGATGCGCGTGGGGAGCGAAGTCTGGCCCATGTGGTCCGATCCAACAGAAGAGCTACTGTAGTTCAAACTGCTGAAAAAGTTAATGCTGGTTCTGATAGAAAGGTGTCAGAACACACAGTACATCGCAGTTTGTTGCGTATGGGGCTGCGTAGCCGCAGACTGGTCAGGGTGCCCATGCTGACCCCTGTCCACCGCTGAAAGCGCCTACAATGGGCTCGTGAGCATCAGAACTGGACCACGGAGCAATGGAAGAAGGTGGCCTGGTCTGATGAATCACGTTTTCTTTTACATCATGTGGATGGCCGGGTGCGTGTGCGTCGCTTACCTGGGGAAGACCTGGTACCAGGATGCACTATGGGAAGAAGGCAAGCCGGCGGAGGCAGTGTGATGCTTTGAGCAATGTTCTGCTTGGAAACCTTGGGTCCTGCCATTAATGTGGATGTTACTTTCACACGTACCACCTACCTAAACATTGTTGCAGACCAAGTACACCCCTTCATGTAAACGGTATTCCCTAATGGCAGTGGCCTCTTTCAGCAGGATAATGCGCCCTGCCACACTGCAAAAAATGGTTCAGGAATGGTTTGAGGAACACGACAACGAGTTCAAGGTGTTGACTTGGCCTCCAAATTCCCCAGATCTCAATCCAATCGAGCATCTGTGGGATGTGCTGGACAAACAAGTCCGATCCATGGAGGCCCCACCTCGCAACTTACAGGACTTAAAGGATCTGCTGCTAACGTCTTGGTGCCAAATACCACAGCACACCTTCAGAGGTCTAGTGGAGTCCAGGCCTCGACAGGTCAGAGCTGTTTTGGCGGCAAAAGGGGACCCCGGCCACCAACATAGTGGTGGTCATAATGTTATGGCTGATCGGTGTATGTAAGTTTATGCTAATGCAATCTCAAAACTCCATAAATACTCCACCAAGTTTTTCTACACTATTTCTGCCAGTCTTGAACTAGAGACAATGGAGCATCTGTGTGGGCAGGTGATCCCCTCCAGACATGTTTTAAGACATAAAAATACCCTGCTTTAAATAATGATTTGTGTCTGTTAGGGTTTTTTTTCACACAAGAATGTTCAATTACCTCTTTAAAAATTCTTGAAATGACATCTTCTCCTACTTCCTCATTGAAAAATCCAGAAACGATATGCAAATATTGTTG